>JAQZBX010083859.1:0-13330 GCA_029593785.1 Cabassous unicinctus | reverse complement strand
AAAAAAAAAAAATATATATATATATATATATATATAAAATTCAATTAGTAAGCAAAAGAGAGCTATGCTGGCGATACTAATATCAGATAAAATAGACGTTAAGTCAAAAACAGTTATGAGAGACAAAGATAGTCATTAAATACTGATAAAGGGAACAATTCAAGAGGAAGGTGTAACAATTTTAAATATATATGCATCTAACCCCAGAGCCTCAAAATATATGATGCAACTACAAACAGATTTGAAGGGAGAAATTACATGTACATTAAAAGTAGGAGACTTGGTACACATTCTCAATAATGAATAAAACATCAAATCAGATGATCAATAAGGAAGTGCAAGACATGAATGAAACTCTAAACCAACTGTGGCAGTTTGAGATTATTTTTTGAACCCCCAAAAGAGAAAGATTATGTTTTTAAACTAATCTATTCCTGTGGGTGTTATACTCTTTGATCACCAGTTGTGGGTCCTTTGACTAGATTACTTGTTAAGTTCACTTTAGGGCTTTTGATTTGACTGCTTCAGTGAGGTCTGAGCCAGATTGTGTCTCGGAACTCTGACTGGGTCTGATATAAACAGAGACACAGACACAGATAAAGGAAGCTGCCATATTTGATCCTGTAATGTGAGAGAAAGTACTCCAGTTTTGTCCACAGCTGAGCTGCAAGGACAGACCCATAAGAAGCTCAAAGAGCTGAGGACCAGGGAAAAATGAGCCATATGCCTGATAACTTACAGTTGAACTTGGAAATAAAGCAGAGCCACCGAGATTGAGAGAGGAGGCCCAGTAAGAGACAAGCCATACACCAGGATTGCCTATAGTTTCAGAAAGGCAGAGACCTGGGCAGAGATTGGCGGCCATCTTGTTTCACCATGTGGCAGCTGAATTTGGTGAGAAAACACCTCTTATGGTGCCTTGAGTTGGACATGGCCTTGAAACTGTAAGTTTTACCCCCAAATAAATCTCCTTTATAAAAGCCACTCCATTTCTGGTAATTTGCATCGGCACTCTTTTGGCAACCCAACAAACAACAACTATGCCTAATACACATACTTAGGACACTTCACCCAACAAAAACATAAAATAACAGACAAAAGGCATCTTAACAAATTATGGAAGCCTTACTTTAGAAGTCCTGTCTAAAAAGAACAACAACAACAACAAAAAGTCCTGTCTAGGCACATTTATCTTATTTAATCCTAAAACAAACTTGGTTGTAATATGTACTTACATTAAAGTTTATATTGTAAGTAGAAGCATCTAGATGGCATGCTCTAAAAAATAATTTTTTATGATGTCAGTGGGAGAGGGTTTATTTCATAGTTGAATTGTGAATAATCCAGAGATTTTGCCAGAGGAAAAATGTAGACAGAATGCATGAAGTCAGAAATTGGTGATTTAGATTATGTACAGTGGGAACAATCCTTTCAAAGCAAAGGGATTCCTATATAAATTGGCAAGGACAAGGAATCCAGATTGTCAATACTGGGGGAAAATGGAAATTCAAAGGTTTAGAGCAGTGAGATCAATGATCGTGCCAAAGTAAAAGCAGAATTTCTAAGGGAAGAGCTCAGAGGGACAGCTTCTTGAATAGAGGAGAAAGTGAGTACCCTTAAACTCTGAGTTTTTATTGAGTTAAGTTATTCCGCACTCACTGGAAATTTGTTAAATTCAGTTCACTAAACTTACTAAGTGATATTATCCCATACTATCAAAGTCACAAAAAGTGACTTTGGAGACTTAGATTAATAGGTATGGTTTTGACAGTGTAATCTATTCCACTTTTATAATGAGGTGATAATAAGAGCAAGTTCACCTTAGAGTCCCCAGAATGAAACTGGAGACCTATTTTATCTTATAACGTGGCTTTCTGAAGTCTGCTTATGTTAAGTATTACGATACTGATCTTTGGCTTGCACATTTATCATACTGACCATAGACAGACAAGGCAGGTATGCTCTCCCATTATTATGATTATGTTCTAGGGCTACCTGGAACTTGCAGCCAATTCCAAAATAACCGCAAAGCATTTGCCCTGTTGACTTGATCAGTAGATCCTAATACACCCCCAGAGTCACTTGAAGCTGAAAGAAATGTGCCCTGCCAAGACCTGGAGTTAAGTGCATAGAATGTCCCAGCTTCCTGTTGTAGACTCACCCTGCAATTCTATCAGTGGAGAAACTTGGAAACTCTAGAGTTTACTTGGGTTCTCTTAGCTCAGTCATCAGCACAGTTGTGAACAGCAGGAATTTGTACAGCATGTCCACTGATATTTCCCTTTACAAAGTATTTCAGGGATTTGCACATAGGTCTGCTTGGTCTTATGCTATGTCAGGCCTAGACAGTTTACCTAAATAATCAAAGGGTAGACATAAGTGTCATCATTTAAGCAGGTCTTGGCCCAGCACAGGGACCATTACTTTAGGGCATTATCTCTTTATGTAGATTTCTGTAGGTTAGAAAATGCATTTTCAAGAACTATCGAGAAAAAACCACTCATTTTAATAATGTGCTAATTTATGTGAAAGAAAAAAAGGGCCCCATTGTCAATTGACTGGGAAATTCTGGATTAAACAAAGTAAACCAAGCTAATTTACTTAAGGATTGTCAGAACCTTTAATATGTTCTGTGCACTGTGAATCACAAAGGAGAAGATATTTAATATATAAGCCTGTTTCATATTTAAATGGTTATAAAATGAGCCTTTTATTGAAGAAGCTCATAAGACTAAATTTCTGAGGAATGTATTTTGAGAAACATTTGGTAAGAATATTGTTTTAATAATGCCATGTTATACGTTGGATCATTCTTTCGTATAGTTCCAGATCATCTAATCGTGGTAAGCGATCATGTTAGAGCATGCCATTCTTAAGAATTGTGGCATGATAATCAAAAGTAAATATCTCAACTAATATCAAACAAAATTAAATTCCAGTATTTTAAGTCATGCTTCCTGCTTTCAAAGCACAGATCTAGTGGTATAAAATGATACTTGCTGGCATCGATATATGAATAATGAGGTTGTTGAGAGGATGGAGAAACTATTTTACCTGGAACAACTATGAAACCATTTTGGAAGAGGAATGAGTTTTGTTGGATAATAAAAAACTCAGTTTGGGATATAGTATATTTAAAGATACTCATTAGTCATTCAAGTGGAAGTATTGAGAAGACAATGGAATAGTTAGGTTTGGAGTTCAATGAAGAAGTCTTAGATGAAGAATACCTTAGAAAGCATTTATATGTCTTTAAATGGATGAGGTCACTAATGGAGTATGTGCATTACCAAGAAGAGAAACATCCAAGCAGTGTAACTCTCCAAAATTCGTCAGTTTAGAGAAAGAAGATACAACCAAAGACAAGGTGAAAGAGAAGATGTGGGATTAAGGTTAAGACAAATGTTAAAGGCACCACTGTCAGAAGCCAAGTAAAGATGAAATATTTGTGATAATTTACCAGCCCAGCTTTCTAATCTAAGCAGATTTGGCAACTACTGAATATATTACACAGCCAGGCTAAATTACAGTATCTGATCCTAATCTGGAGGTCAGGATGGAGTTCTGGCAATTCTCAATGATCTTTGGTGATTATCTAATAAAGAAATACAGGTCCACAATCCTTTATTTGAATTTGCAAAACCTAAAATTTCTGAAAAAAAAAATCACAATTCATTTGGTAACAAAACCTGTCTTGCTCGTACCTCTTTTAGAAGCAAAGCTTGATTTGAGCTTATATGGGATAATTTAAAATCTTCACTTACCACTTAGTGGGAATAGTCATACATTTTGCTGCAAAAAAATATTGATTTGGGAGTTGCTGCCTTAGACCTTTCAGCAAGTGAAATGTAATTTGTAGCACATGAAATTTATTACCTTTTCCAAATCTAAACAATTATAAATCTGAATCACATCTGACTTCACAGGTATTGGAGTAATGATTGTGGACCTGTATAAACTTATTCTAGCTCTATGTACATTTTATGCAAAACAATCTATTTTAACCAGAATTACATTATGACTGTAATAGGCTAATGAGTAATGAATTAATTCCACCTCCTCAACCTTAACTTCCCAGAGTACTCTGCTTTAAGTTATGTAGAACTTCTTCATTTACAAGAATATTCCCTGAGTTTTCTGACTCCTTCAAAGTCATTTGTAAAGATTTTGAGCCTTATTCAAAACACCATAAAGTCATGTGTGATCCGCTGAATGGATTCCAGAGGGAAGTCTTTACTCATTCATTTAGTCAATAGATATTTTGAACCTACTATGAATCCAGCACTATGCTAAGACTGGAGAGAAATCGACCTTCCTCATCCCAATCTGGATGCCTTTAGACCTCTAATACCACAAAATTTAGGAAGAAATACAGAGTCCCTGAAAGAAAATCCTGAGAGACAAGGAAGAATTCTAGAGATAGGTGTATCTGTAGAGCAGACTGGGGCTTGAAGGCAGCTGTGTCCATGTAAATGTAGGGCAGTTCAGGATCACCCAATGACCAGAAACTTCTCTACACCCTCTTGTTAAGAAGAAGGTGCCTGGCATATAATAATTGCTTATGACTTATTTCCAGATTGTATAAATGAATGAATGAATTCAATATAAACAAAAGACCTTGTTTTTAAAAAGCTAGGCACGAAACAATAAAGCATCTTCTTTGGAGGGATAGGAGAACATAAGGACTCTGGGGACAGATAGCTTGGAGGTAAGAACACGGAGGGTGATTGCAGCAGCCTGAGCAAAGTTTGACAATACTTATAGCAAAGCAGAAAAGACAGCAGAGGGTTCTGGGGCAAGGGATTGCAGGGCAGTAGGAGGCAGCTCTGATTATACATGACATTTTCAATGTCCCTCCCTGACGCTGCAATTCTCAGAGAAAAATGACTTTACCTAGGACCCCCCACTAAGGCGTTTATGGGATCTTCATTCACTTTATCTAAATATCACTAAGGATTCTTAGGAATATTTGGGAAGAGGAATCCCTGGAAATAGGGGGAATCTATTAGCCAAATTGCGATTTGGCTAGTAAACCTATAGCATTGTACTCAACAATTGGCAGAGCTGTGACATCTCAATTATACTGTAATACATCCATAATCGAGAGCTTTTAATCAGTTATACATGCATTTTCTCCATTTATTTTGGCAATAATGCTTTATATCACATTTTTTCTGTTTACATGTCTAATTCTGGCATTAAATTGTAAATTCTTAATGGCAGGGAACATGTTTTTTCAACTTTCCATCTGTCTTACTTTCCTGAGACTGCCATAACAAAGCAACATAAACTGGGTGGCTTAAAATAACAGCAATTTATTGTCTCACAATTCTGGAGGCTAGAGGTCAGAAATCAAGTTGTCAGCAGGGCCATGCTTCCTCTGAAATCTGTAGGGAAGAATCTGTTCCGTGTCTCTCTCCTGGCTTCTGGCTGTGGGTTGCTGGCAATCCGGTGCTCTCTGCCTCAGTTGTCACATGGTGTCTCCCCTCTCTGTAGCCATGTAAACATTGTAGCCCATTTCCCTTAGCAAAAGTCTCTGTTACCCTATAGATTATATAACCGTTGGCCATAAAGTTTTAGTTGTAAATGCTATGTTAGTTTGCTTTCATTTCTTATTTACTATCTTATGTTAATCAAACTATTTACTACTCTTCTGTGCCCCTTAATCATATGAATTACCCAGAGGCACTTTGTCAGTTCCTAATGGCCTGTTTTATTTAGCTTTGTCTCCTTACTTGTTATCTTATGTTAATTAAGCTATTTACAACCATTTAACTTAGCCTCCCTACTTATTATTTTTTGGATCAAACTATTTACTACTCTACTGTCATCAGTAACCATATGTATTACCCAGCCTGACCTTGTCGGTTCTTAATGATTTAGTTTCTTTACTTGTTAAAGAGCTTAGTCTCTTTACTTGTTATCTTATTTTAATTAAGCGATTTCTGACCCTGTTGTAACGTAATCCAGTGCTTACCCCAGCCAGCTTTTGTAAATCCCCAAGAGCAGCCTCTGGGACCTCCCTTACACATTTCCAATTGAACAGGTCAATCAATATTTCCCTTCATCTCAAAGTTACTATCTCCACCTCCCTTTGCTTGAATTTCAAAAAACCTCAGAATTTCTACAATTTGGGGTGACAGATCTGAGGCCTTGGCCTCCTGTTCTCCTTACGCAGTGCTTTGTAATAAATCTATTTCTTTCTTTGAAATTCCAGTGTCACAAGGTTTATTGTGCACATTGTGGAGCGAATCCAGTTTGGCAACATCTCTCTGTCTTTGTCCAATTCTCCCCTTCTTAAACTGATATTAGTCATATTGGATTAGGGCTCATCCTAATCCTTTGGTCTCTTTTAAACCAATAATATCTTCAAAGACTCTATCTCCAAATAAGGTCATATTCATAGGACCAGAGGTTAGAATTTACATGTGTCTTTTTGGTGGACACAATTCAACTCATAACACCATCCAAATCACTCATTGTGATGTTGAAACATAGTGGGGCTAAATATGTGTTGGATAAACAAGATAAAACAATTGTATTTACAATGAAGAAAAATAAGTGATTTTCAAAAACACTTTTTGTGTGAAAATGCACTGATCTGTTTATTAAGAGGTCAGTTAATCCCTGTGGGGCCTCCAGTTCAGACATCACCCAAATGCATGATGAAGGTGGAGCAGAGAGAGACATGGCTGCTGGGCAAACATGTGCAAAGCGTGGGGCTGCCACTCCAATAGGTGCTGGGGACAAAGCATCCAAAGCATCCTTCTATTGATGATCCTCAGACCTTGAAATCTAATGGAGTAAGCCCTCCAGGGTTTTGGAACTGTTTGGGACCTGTGACTCCTGTCTTCCGATTTCCCGGTTTTCCTTCCAATTTATCCCTAAGGCATTGGGAATGTGTATGCTCTGACTGCCCTTCCTCTGTATAGTGGAAGCAGATAACTTGCTCTAAGTTTCACAGGTCCACAGCCTAATGGGAATTTTGCCCCGGACAGAATACACCTATAACTGATTTTGATGAGACTTTGTACTTAATATTGATATTGAAATGATTTAAGGCTTTTGAAATATTGTGATGGAATGAATGTATTTGCATATGTAAAGAACATGTCTTTTGGGGGTCCCAAGAGTGAAGAGTGGTAGTTTGAGACTGTATTTACTCCAGAAAATCATGTTCTTAAAGCTGGTCCATTTCTGTGGATATGAACCTTTTGTGGGTGGGAACTTTTGATTAGATTACTTCAGTAAGGTGTGGTCCAAAGTGGGTCTTCAGCCTCTTTCTGGAGTCCTTTATAAGAGAATGAAATTCAGATGAAGGGAGAGAGAAAGCCAGAGGAAGCCAGAAACTGAAGCATAGAAACCCAGAAGAAAAGGGAGAGAGCAACAGAAGCTGCCATGTGATTTGCCTTGTGGCAGAGGAATCCAGGATTATCGGCAGCCAGTCTTCAGGGAGAAAGCATTGCCAGATATTGCCTTGATTTGGACATTCTCACAGCCTCAGAACTGTAAGCTTTTAAGTAAATAAATCCCCATTGTAAAAGCCAACCCATTTCTTGTATATTGTATTTTGGCAACCTAGTAGACCAAACTATTGGGGAGTGATGGTTGTGAGGCTGGCATTATAGGTAAAGAAAAAAACACTCTGATTTAATATTTTAGAAATATTTCCCTTTCCATATTATAAGAGACTAGAGAAAAAGGTGAGATTAAAAATTTGTATTAATGACTAGTTATCCTGTAGTATCTTTCTAGCTTGTTTACAATTTGTGATACATGTTCATCATAACTGTGTTGAAGCTTTTTAAAACTAGAAAGATATATTTATTTGCACAAATACAATGAATTGATTTTGATGTAAGTAAAAGCTCTACAATAATGCTAGAGGGTAGTATTCAGAAACATTTTAGTCACAAAAAAATGATGGGTTCTCTTATTTCAATTTTAAAGAAAGTAGATGGCCAACTTGTCAATTGTCAATCTTGTTATATTTTGAATTCATGTTATTGTGGCATTATTAACAAGAGATTTCTAATAGTGTCAGCCAGAACAATCCTGAATGCAGGATTTGTGAGCAAAAAAAAACCTCTAGAATTCCTCACAGAAGGAAATTACATAGGTCACCTTATCAATGCCACTGATAGCTGCCTGTTGGGGGAATTTATCATTGTAAAAGCAGGCCATTTTTGTTTCCCTTTATAGTTTTTGTTGCTTGTAAAGTTATATCATTAGTTTCCAGATGCATGTTGATTGTGTAGTAAGAATATAAACTGCTTGAAAATTAGTGGACTTTAAATTTTGAAGTGTCTAAATAGTGTCCTAAAGTGTGAGAAAGATAGAAAGAGAGGCCCCAGAAATAATTAAATAGGATTTTGATCATTAACAATCACTAAGTTATTACAAACAATAAAAATTATTTGAAGTTGGGGAGAATTGAAAAACATTAGTGGCAAAAATCAAAAGGTACAATTAAAAATTGTTTAAAGCCTAAGGCAGAATTATCTATTTTTTAAGCAAAGCAGATTAGACTCTTGAAAGGTCAAAACAATTGTAAATTAGAGCAAAAAAAAGAAAATGTGAAAGTAAGGGAAAGTCAAAAGAGCAATCATCTGAAATCTATCCTTACAAAGCAAAAGATGCAAAAATATGGAGTTTCCATTTGGACACCTAACTCCTGGAGTAGAATGTTTGTATCATGAACATGCACAGTAAATAGTAATGGGCTTAAATACTCTAAGAATAAATCTAGGGAAACAAGTATACATGGAAGAAAACCTTGTCAAAATGATATCCAATACTGAATTCTTACTCATCAGCTCCCTCTACCAAATTGAGTAGAATATGGAATATACCACTAACATAAAATTGGGCACAAGTATCATTGAAAAAATTATCATTCACTGAGAACAAAAGCAAGTTGATATAAAGCCCCAGCAGAACAAATTCCTGTCTGCCATACAACTATGAAACCATATTTCAAAAGAAAAATTAAATCATAAAACCAATTAGGTTCACAGGTAATAAATATGCAAAATAAACGCTTGTTTTTTTAAGTATAATAGCACTTTCCAAATTTGGGTGGGGCAGGTCACCCAAAATGATTTGGTGACAACTTGGGGGTCCTTTAGTTAAAACACCTTTGAATTAATTTTTCACCCCAAGATCTCTTTTCCCTCCTTCTCATCTGCCTACCTATTTGCCTGACTCTGTGGCCCCTTTTTCTTCCTGCACACAGTTTTTTCTGGTTTCCCCCCTTCCTGTTGTTCCTATTGTAACCTGGAGATATCCTGTACACATCCCACTCATAGGGTTGCCTTGTGCCACAAGCCTGGCATCCCTAGGTTGAGTAGGCCTTCTAAGAGGTGGGGGCGAACTGTCTGTCTCCTGCCCAATGCCTTGTGCTGGGCCCTCTCTGCATTAGAAACCTGAGTTCTCTGAAACCAGTGACCAGAGCCAGGGCCCTGCCTACGGGTGAGGAAGTCCCAAAGCTGGCACTGGGCATGGAGGCCATGGAGGCATAAACTGTTGAAGAACACTTCACCCTGCTTGGCCCCGGAGGATGGCTGGTTAGCCAGAGTTGGGTTAAGATTCCTCAGGGAAGGAACAACCTAAGACAGGCACAGTCACAGAGGGGCCATCAGGAGAGAATTTGAGGGCCTACAGAGGTAGGACACTGACTCTCACCCCTCCCAAGGGAGGTCTCCTGCCTCCATGGATATTTTGTTTCCCACACACAGCTCAGTTCAGAACGCAGAGAGCAGACAGAGACCTGGCCTTACTATTACTATCAAAATTTGTTTCCCACTTATTACTTTGAGCTATCGGGAAGGGAGCAGTTTTTATAAAGGACTGTGTCAGAATACTTTTCCCTCTTCTTTTTCTTCTTATTTACACAGAAAATGGGGAGATGTGGGAACCCTCTGATCTCTATATCTAAGAATAGTTTGGAGGCCTGTTTCTCTGCCCACACAGAGAAATCTCCACTATCAGTTCCACCATTAACAGGAACATTCTTATTCTGCTCTGTTAATCAGTTATCTTAGACCTTTGCCACCACCTTATCTCCTACATATATCACTAAATGTTTCTGTAATCTTGCTTCCCCATTATCAGCCTGGAATTCTTATGATGTTATTTATGACCCTTCACCTGGGTGATACCTGCTTGCTCCCCTGCACGTTCCCCTGACCTTTGGCTATGTGAAAAAGAGAATAAAAACTCTGTTGGGGATCAGCTGAGGAGGATAGCTTCTTTAGCTGTTTTCCCCCTCATGTCTCTCAACCTTCGTCTTCAGAGTAATTCTTTGCTCTGCTGAACAGATCCCCACAAGACTTTGCAGGATGGATTCCTGCAGTGACACATTTTCAGGCCTGATAAAATATTTGGGAGCCTTTCTACAAAACTGAAAATGTACATGGCTCAAAAGTTTTCTTTTTATTCAGTAAAGAATGCGGGACAGGATATTTATCTACTTCTTTAGGCATCTCAGAGCCATCAGAAGATAATGAAAGATGGAAAGTAGAAACTAGAAATAAAATTAAATTTCCCACAAAATAGCAACCCTGGCAAAATGTAGACTTAATTTGGAATGCATATAGCTGTGCTGCTTTTTTTTTGAAAGTGATTTGTGTTTGTAAAAAATATATATGGCTATGAAGACAAATTGGCAATCGGAGAATGGAAAACCTAAGCAACTGAATTCAGAAGTTTCCCAAGAACTTTAGAGATAAGATACATGTTGTATTAAATTAACTTCTGCATATAAATAAGAATCACTGTGCATCAAGCTGGATATCAAATGCTGTTACTTCACAAGGTCATTGAATAGATCTATGAAGATAGTGCTGTGCACAATTCCAGAGGGCACCACTTGAATAAATTCTGATTTAAATGGTGCCTTCTAGAGTTGTGCTGTGCAAAACTTACCAAGTCAAAAGCAGACATTGTCCAAGGAACCATATATCTCAGGCCTCTTTAACGGATAACTACAAAATATGATGGCAATTAATTTTTATGTCAGAATTATCATGGTTGAGCTAAATATACTGAATTCAAGATAACCCCAACCCCAACATTTCCCCCAGGCATTTCAACAAGTGGGTCAGAATGAAGTTCCCTCACATCACTTCACTCTACTCTCCACATGTTGCCCCAGCTTCTGATGAGACTGATGAGATTTTCTTACTGCTCTCTTCAACTGTGGTTGCCTTGCCACCTCGATCTGGTATCAAGGGAAGAAACTCCATGCATGGCAACTAGCCCATCTCTAACTCCCATAACCAAATTGCAACCAGAGTGGAATTTAACAAGGCTTAAGGTGAATAAGTAATTGAGGGGATCTGCAACACACAAGTGAACTGAAAACTGCTAGTAAGGCCAGACCTGCTCTGGGGTCTATTGTTGAGATAACTCTTTGTTTTGTTTCCAACTCTATATAGTTTAGGGTAGAACAGATCACCCTTCCCCTGGCATTTAGAACCACTTGAAATGTAGAGTGTTTCCTCTCTCTTCTCCTGCTTTCACTCAGACTCAGAGAACAAGTTTTGCCCCAGCTTTCAAAACAGCCAGCCAACTTAGGGTCTTTTTTTGTCCAGGATAAATGTCAGTGGATACATCACATCATTTAGGGAATAACCTCAGCCTAACTCACAGGGATGTGATCTGGCCTCATCACTCACTAAAAACAAATAAAAACAAAAAGCATAACATTGGCACATTTGGAAATATATCAGCCCTATCCTTTATGTTCTGATGCAGTATTGTATGTTTAATCACCACACTTTAAAATGTACTAAAAATGCAAAAGGATGTACTAAGCCATGACAATCACTTCTGTCATCTTCAGGTAGATTTGTACCTTTGTAGTACTGAATGAAGAATATTAACTTGAAAAAAGAAAAGGCAAATTGGCCAAGTTAAGGCCCATTTAGTACAGGAGTCTATAAAGAGCAAAAGGCTTCTATATCCTATAGCCATGAGGCTTAGAGAGAAATAATATGCAAGCACAATGAAGAGAAAACAGAAGAGAACGAATGAATGGATGCAATCTTTATGAGGCAGGAAAGGAAGACAGAGATGCATTCAATTTTCAAGGAGCCAGAGGTTAAGGAACAAATTTCTTTAACATCAAACCCTTTCCTCTTCCATTCCTCAGCACTACCAACTTATTTACAATGATTTCAAACTATCGACTGATATTAATTTCATTTTCCATCCTATGAAGAAACTTGTCCTTGAAAAATTCAGTCCAAGTGGATGGACTGGACTAATATCTTTTACAAGAAAAACACCTAAGATTTTTTTTTCTGTAGCAGCCATCAAGCACTTGTCAGATCCAATTCAAAAAGAAAAAGAAATAATGAGTTTGAGCTTCTGCTTTTGTTTGTGAAATCCATATTTTATATTACAGTGCTTGCCAAGAGAGCTCTGAAGGGCTGGGAAGCATTAAAAAGTAATAATACATGTAACCTTCACAAGAGCCCTTGTCCAGGAATCCTTCTTCCACAAAAAGATATTATTAACTGTACAGTTAATCTGAAATCACAAAAATGACAGTAAGAGAAATAACTGTCAACATTTCAATTTCAGAAGCAATGTTTCATTTTCCTAGATTTAATCACACCATTTTAGGACGATATGGTGCATAAAAAGTAAGGATGGAGATTGGTTGGAGAATAGCTTCTTAGAATATATCTTACAGACTCTATTGTGGTGTTTTTGCCGTAAATGCCCCAATGACATATGCTACATATCAGGCTCAAACTATTAACTATAAATTTCCTTTATAGGTTATCTACCATGATATTTTTTATGAATGAATGAGAAACATTATTTGATATTGAATGTAAAATTTCTGGAATGGATCAGAGAAAACAAGAAAAATCTATAAAGTAGTAATGATTGCATAGAAAATTGATATTTAAGAGAATTGTGATTTTCTCTGCCAAGCCAGGACTTCAGATATGCAATGATAGTGGAAATGCCCAGAAGGTGGGATCCCATTATGTCTCAGGACTCCACATCAGTCATCTCTTTTTGTTTTCTGGTAAATGTCTCCTGTTATTGCCTTTACTATCCCAATGATAGCTCCAGCTGTTATTGATATGTAACTCCTTGAACTCATCAAATGTTATGTTCTTTTTGGGACCCAAGATGCCCAAAGACAAGCTGTGTCCAGCATGAAAATGGAGAGAATATCTCCTTCTCACTTTCTTTTAAAATTATCCTTTGTTATAAGAACACAAAACTCATGCTGTTTATGCCTCATAATTGGACTGTTATCCAGTGAAAAGAGTTCCTGCATATTCTTCCTGTGGACCTTTATCCTTTA
>JAQZBX010083858.1:0-13337 GCA_029593785.1 Cabassous unicinctus | reverse complement strand
GAAGACTCCCAAGTGAAGTGGGAAATGGTAGGAGTGGAGGATTAGGATTGCCTTCGTGTAGTCCTGGCTAGGGACCCTGGAAGCTAAGAAATCTGGGAGTCAGTGCCTGGGGCATTTTCCTAGCCTGGAAAACTTTTCTCCTTCTATGCTAGGCAGGTGTACTGGCAGAGGGTGGGGCCTCTGAGCAGCCCTGCTGAGATTCTGAGGGGCTCTGAATTTTCTGTGGCAGGGCTGGCTTCTGTGGCTCTCCCTCTCACCACCACAAGTCATCATGCAGTTTAAGGAACTTGTTTCCACGGCAACCAATTAGTGTCAGAAAGAGAAGGCTGTGATGTCAGGCAAGGATGGGGTGGGTTGGGGTGGGGTGAGAAACCTTTATCCCCCATAGCCTTGGCTCCCAACTCCATGTCTGCAGCCCTGGAGGGAAAGCTCCAGAGGAAGAGGAGATGCAGAGGATTGCATTCCTGAGGAACACACCTTCTGGGCCAGAGCCCAGGAGTAGGGCCAGGGTCAGAGGTCTGATTCACTAGGCAGTGCCCCACCTGTCACCTTATCCCACAATGCTGATGAGGCTGTGGGCCCAGGAGTGAGACAGTGGCGGACACCCTTAGAAGGATGACAATAGTCTGCGGCCATTGCCTATACTCCTCCCTAGCAAATTATAGAAAGGGATTCTAGACTTTCTTTGGGGGACAAGGGGCTGTAAACAAGGCCCAGAAGGAGGGGAGTGTTGGCTCAAGGGAGAGGAGACCCTCCTCTTAGGCCTCACTTGAGATCTTTCTGTCTGCCCTCTCTGGGAATGATGACTCTTTGGTCTGTGGAAGGAAAGCACATGCTTTAAATAAAAGAGTAGGGTACTCAGCTAGGATTGCATCAGGAGAGTGTGGGACAGACACTCCAATGGACGCTTAATCCACTGACCCGTTCTTGGGGCAGAGAATGAGATATAGGTAACAGGACTGCAGCAGTATGAACCCCTAGAACCTCAGGACCATGGCTAGGCTTCCTGGGGGACCAGAAAATCTGGCTAATTTGGAAAAGTCAATCTAATCAGAAGATAAAAGACAGAATGCAAAGGACTCTGGTCCTTGGAAGGGGTGGGGAAGGAGCTTGGGCATTCATTTATTGGACATTCTGGCCAAAGTATGCTAATCCCATCACACCAGCTGGGTAGGCCATGCTGTGAATATGATGATGATAAGGATGATGACAATGATGAAATAGGCAGCTCCATTTTCCATGGCACAATCCTTTACAAAACACTTTCAACTTTGCAGTCATTCCACTGCTGGGTACGGCAGAGACTGTCCACAGGTTGGGTCCCCTGGGAAGCAGACTCTTAGATGGACATTACTGCCCAGGGGATTTACTAGAGAGTGCTCTTGGGATCATCAGCTGGCAAGGGAAAACTGGAAAGAAGCAGGACTGGGCCGAGGGGGAAGTTGGGCTGTGCTGAAATTTTAACAAAGGGAGTTCTGGAGCTAGGATGGCCCTTTGGAACTTTTCCAAGTTAAGGAGAGGTGACCAGGCCTTCATGACAACCAGTTATTGGATGCAGGCTGCCCTGTAAAGGGGACTGACCTCCGGCGAGGCGGCTCTCTTCTGCGGAGGCAGATGCAAGGAAGGCCAACAGGCAAGGACCGCAGCTGGGGGAAGAGTGCTGCCGGGGCAGGGGGAGTCTCAGCATTGCCCCACCGTGTCCACCACAGAGATTAGCATTCCCACTTTGAAGATGAGGAAGCCGAAGGTCAGAGAGTTGTGAGGACTGGCTCCCGTTGTACAGCTATCATGCGGGCAGTGTTAGGGCACAACACTTGGTCTTGGCTTCAGAGAAGGGCTTTCAGTGTAAAAAAGCCTCAAGTGTAACTGCGTGAGTGACTCCTTGAGGGAACCCTCTCCCTGAGCTCCGTGGAGGTCGGGCAGTTAGAGCTAGCAGCACTCTGAGTGAGGAGAGCTTAGTGCCCTGTCCCTTGGACAGCCAGAAGTCAGGGTGCAGGATCAGGCCTCCCAGGGCCTGCTCAGCTCTGCTGAGGTCCAGGGAGCCCCTCTCCTCTGGAGAGTGGAGACTATGATCTTAATCCCTCTCAGTGCAGAGGCCACAGTGCCGACAAACTTTCATGACAGATGTGTTGGATTGACCAAAAGACAAGGGGCTTTGAGGAGATTGCACTAGCTGCTCAAGGCCTGGCTCCTGAGCCCCCCTGGAATGGAATCTCTGAGGGTCTCCCTGGGGGTTTCTGAAAAGGGACAGAGAGGTCAGCAGGGGCCCAGCCATGGTCATCTTCCTTGGCCATTCCCAAGGACAACCAGTTGCCTGGGGAAGGTCTGGCAGATGTTTGCTAAGGGATTGGTAGAGGTGAGGGCAGGAGTGGACAGGGTGACAGTGGTGAGAGGTATCAAGGCAGAGGCCAAGTGAACAGGGAGGGGCTCTGGCTCTCGTGAACCAGCCACCCCCACAGAAACAGACTGAGGGGAGGAAGCCCTTGTCTGGCTGTGTTTGCAGGACACCGGAGCTGGGCCATGTAGGTCCTGTTCAGGATTTGCGAAGTCACTGAAGAGTGTTGTGTATGTGTGTGATGGGGCTGGGGCGGGGGTGGGGGCTATGACATCATCGGACGTGTGTGGGAAATGCAGGGAAGGAAACCTACTCCCCTCCTTCACCTTCATGGTGGAATTGCTGGGTCCCCAGTCTGGGAGTGACAACTGTGCTGGCTCTTGTTTCTCTCAACCCTCTCTGGCCAGCAGGTGGGAAAGGGAGCCTGCACATCGATGGGGGAAGGACCAGAGAAGTGAGAGGCAAAGGGACAGGGAGCTCCAGAGTCTCTGCCAGGGAGATTCACGAAGCTCTGCCAGCCTCTACCCAGTGCTTTCTTTGCCCTAAGGGCAATGTGGAATGTGCCCACAGGGATATGGTCCTGCTTGCTCTTTTCTGGGAGGGCAAGGGTGATGGCCACAGCCTCTGCCCAGCAGCTAGATCTCCTAAGTCTGATCAGAAAAGGTTTGGTTTCTTTTTTTGAACTCTGCCACCTTGCCCCTCCCAACTACACATTTCCCTCTATGACCTTGTGACTCCTCCATTAGGTCTCCTTTCTTCTTGCTTCAAGAGAAAGCTAGGCGGGGAGGGCTGGGACCGGGGGTGGGGAGAGGCGAGGCGGGCAGAGTGGCTGAGCCAATTGCGGCGTCTGCAAGGTGCAAAGCAATCAGCGGAGCCGCTGGTGAGCGGGGTCACTCAGTAGTGTGCACATCAGGGTGAAATCCTTTCAGCTCTTCGCCAAACCCCTAGTGAAAGACAATCAGGCTCGCTGTCACCGAGCTAATTCTGTCTATATAAAAGCAGTAATGAAATTCACGGCAGGATTACCCTCTCCATCCAATGGGCCAGCGTCGTGGTGACATATCTCTCTTATTGCCCGAATGTAACACACCATCTAATTTACGTCGTGTAGCGAGCAGGAATGAAATGTTCATAAAGAATTGCTGCATCTCGTCACCTTAACTGCGGCCCGGGGCTCTGAGGCATCTGTCAGGGAGAGGAGCAGGAGGAGGGATGGCGGGCGGGGCTCAGGGAGCAGCAGCCGGGGGCAGGGGTTTCTGTGGGGTGGTTGTTTCTTAATAGGGTGAAGTGGAGGCAGAGGGAGGTAGGGGCTGGGGTGGGGGTAGAGGCAGGGAGAAGAATGGGAAAGGGAGGTGTCTGGAGGGCTTTGGGGAGGCGAGGGAAAGTGAGGGTAGGATGAAGCAGTCTGTAGGGAGTGTTTGGAAGTCTGTGTAAGTCGGGGAGCGAGAGAGACTGAGAGGGTATTTGTTGGGTTGGGGTGAGTTTTGGGGGATAAATGTGAGAGCCTAAGTGGCAAGGGGCTCTTTGGGAAAATGACTCTCTAGGTCCCTCCTGGACACTGCAGGGTCCCTGGCAGTCTCTCCCACTCTCTGGGAGTGGAAACCCACCCACCTCTGAAGGCTGTCAGAAGCAAACTCTCCAGTGGAAGAGAAAGGACAGTCTATAGAAGTGAACAGGGAACTGGCAGATGCTAGGCGCAACTTTTACAAACCTAGGAGCTAGCCACAACTCCCTCTCACTGAAAAGTATTTCACATGCGTCCTCTTCTCTCCCATCTCCTCCTGGGTCCCCCCCACCCCACCCCCTCCAGTCCTAGGTCACTACCCTCTCGCCCCAATAACCCACCAGCCTCCTAACTGGTCTCCCCACATGCCTTCTTGCCCCCTCAACTTAGCCAGGTGGTGATCCTGTCACTACCATCCCTCAAATTAATACCCTGCGTGTTGTCACCTTGCTCTTTGGATAAGGCCCAGAGCCCACCTCTCCAACTTCTTCTTCTGACCCTGAGGAGCACACAGCCCTGATTGTGAGAAGACAACCATGGTGCTAAGCTGGTCTTGTTGCTGTGCACTCCAGAGAAGGGTCACATCCTGGACCCCAGTCAGAGTTACCTAAAAGTAGTGGCTGATCCTTTGGGACATAAAAGCATTCTCTCCAAACTTCCCCCAACCACAGCTCAGCCCCCCTTGGGGGAAAAAAACAGCAATGAAAGAGACTTTATTAGTCATCATTGGAATGCTCTTACTAGTGATAATAACAATCACCACTGTTTATCGGGAACCATGTGTCAAGCACCCCATCTGATATAACCCTCAGGTAGGGGTTATTATCTCTATTTTATAAGTGAGAAAATGGAAGCTAACTGAGGTTAAATAGCTTGACCCCCAAAAGTTCACACACCTGGTATAGAATGGATGCTCAATAAATACTTATTGGGTGAATAAATGAATGAGAAGCTAATAATGGAAGGGACCGGATTCAAACCTTGGCTGTCCGGCTTCAAAGCCTCTGGTCTTTCTAATATTTATTCCAAGCAATTAATTTTGAACTCTCGGGGTCTGGTCAGTATTGGAGAAACAATCTATGGTGGGCTCTGCCGGATCTATGCTTCCCCCGACCCACACCCCAGCCTTTCCACCCATGACCTTCCCACAGATACCCATGACACCTCCCTATGGCTATACCAGGGCAGGAAGATTTAGGTCTAGAGGAGACCAGTCCTTAATCCCTCTGGGAAGATGCCCCATCTACTCAGTCTTCCTCCAAACCCCAGGCTTGGCTTATCAAGAAGTCTGTTTCTCACCAGATGGTACATAGATGTGTGTGCATGTTATGTATAACATGTGTATGTGTGTTCATGTATGTACACACATGTATCAATAAACCCATCCTTTCATTAGCCCCTTCAAACCCCACTGGTATCTACTCTCCATGTGTTCAGACAACTGGCTCTGTACCCTGAAATTCCCTTCCCATTCCCAGACATCTATGGATAATTATACATGGCCCTGTAGTTGTCTTTTCCACTTGCTTTTATCCTCCAGTCCCAGAAGGTGTACATGCTTTCCAGTTAATGTTCCCAGGCCACAGAGTAGGATTAGGTACCATGTTCTTCCTGTGCCTTGACCTCTCATTTGGAGCAAAGTTCTGCTCCCTGGCAGTGGGTACCTTTTTAATTATCAAAGGGCTAATGCCTAGATGTATCATCAAAGGGATTATACAATGCCTGGCACACAGTAAATTCTCAATTCCTATTAGCATTATTATAGCTCATTTGTCCTTTCTGACCAGAGGGCATCCCTCCTTCCACCCATAGCCCTCCTAGGGCTGGAAGTATAAGAACCCCTATCCACTCCTGCCAGGGAGCTGTGTGAGGCTTGGTGCACTTACAAGGACCTCTTGGGTTAGAGAACTCCAGGCTATTGTTCTCCATATCTCTCAGTAGGACAAAAATCTCATACATTCCTGGCAGGCAGGATACACTCATATTTTCTAAAGTATCTGTAAAATAAGTCTCCAGAGTCTCTTTAGATGCTGCATCCCAAACCTTAAGCTTCTAAGACACAAATTGTTTCCTAAACCCATCCTTCTGCAGCTGACACTTTCTCCTAGGCCAGACCTGAGGGGAGATGGTTCCACGGGCCAGTGCCCCCAAGAGCAGTGTAGTTTTCTGTCACAACACCTGGTAATCCTAACTCCTTTCTTTTGGCCCAGATGGCCCACCTTACAGCTAATGTTTGGTTCTGAGATTCTGCCAGGAGCTGACATTCTAAACCAGACCTACTTCTTCAGGTGAAGCAAGATCTCATTCAAGCAGCACAGACACAGAACATTTGGCAAGCAGCGGCAGAGGAAGGAATGAGAGGGAGAACACAAACATACGTTGCCAGGAATCAGGATTCTCTGGGCAGTATCTGGCCTTAAATTGGCATAAGGCTTCTCCCCACCTTCACCCCGCCCCCCCAGGGTCTGTGTAAACCCAGGGGTCTGTGCCTAGAAGTATATTAAGATTAAGTTTGCAGAGCAAATGTAGCTCAGTGGTTGAACGCTGGCTTCCCACATATAAGGTCCGGTGTTCAATCCTTGGCCCTGGTACCTCAAGAAAAAAAAAAAAAATTAAGTTTGGTTTGTCTTTGGAAAGGTATGAGGGAGAAGGGAAGATTCTATGGAACAAACTAGAAGAGGTTGGTGATGGATTAAAATCGAAATCCAAGCTTATCGATATGTCTATTTGATTTCCACATTTTCCTACCCCCTTTATTCCCACTCCCTTTCCCCCTAGACTGACATAAATGATACCCTGATGACTATTTCAGCAGAAACCCCATATATCCAGGGAAGCCTGAGCTCCCCGCTGCCGGCCCCCTCTGATCCCCTAATCCCAAAGGGACCAGCTGGTCAGAGTTCTCAGGGATGGCAGACCCCAAGTGCAGATCTGGCATCTGCTACCAACAGACTTGGATTGTGGTCCAATCACTTAACTTTTTTGCATCCTGGCCTTAATACCAGCATCCTGCTCTCCTCTTCTCCACTCCCCACCCCAGATAATGGCAAGAAACATCCTGAATTTTTTAAAAAACTATTCCAGAAATTCACCTTTCCATTTCTCATGGTAATTACCAGCCTTTGTCCTCATGAGCATTAGCTTGAACTTGGGTGGGCTCGTCAGCCTCAGTGCTGGCCTGGACAGCTGTTTTGTCATCGGTCACCAGGAGAGAGTGAGAATGGATCAGTGCAGCACAGCCCTGCTGGTCATGCCCCAGTATGAGAACAGCAGAGATAATTTTCCAGCCTCCTGGCTTGTCTGAGGGCATTGTATGTACCCACAGATGCCACATGGTTGAAAAAACTACCTCAGCAGAAAACGACAACCAGCATCCAGTCAGTATCTACACGTGAGGAGACGTCTGGCACATCGATAATATGGAAAAGCCACTCAAAATGGAGACTAATTGGTGACTTAAAGAAATAGGCATAAATCCCTGTTAAGTGCTGGTCAACTCCCTCACTCTCCAGGTCCACCCAGAGCCAGAAACTCGGTTTGGTGGTCAATACCTGCTCAGTGTCATTAAATTCTCCGGTAATCTGCAGGAATATGTAATTATGCTGTAGTTAGTGATTGTTCACCAAGTAAAACCCTTGGTGTAGTTACCATGTAAGTCAACGGTATTTACAGGATATTTCTTCTGCCTGTAACTCAAAGCCTTACCGAAACAAATTGGAATTGCCTTCTGGAGGCCGTTGTTATAAATTACAGACCCAACATCTGTCCACATCTGCAATGTCTAGACAGACTGTCTGAGCTACAAGAGAGGAGAGAGATGAACGGGAAAGGCGAGAGAGACATGAGATGTGGCAGAGGGACCTCTCAGATTCACACAATTTTTCTCTTTGGAGGTTTAGCCTCAGTCTCCAGCAGCCCTGTGCCAGGCTGTGGAGAGGTTGCTTGGGGCCTGGTCGGGATGCGTGGGCAATGCAGCCACTGCAGTCGGGCAGCATCTCAGCCCTGACCGGCTCTCAGAGGTCGCAGTGGGGCTGGAGGATGGAATTACAGATACAGAGCCTGACTACGGCCGGATCAGGAGATGTGGCTGCTTCTCGGAATTCCCTCCATCCCTCTCCGGGACTGATTCTCACTCCCACCTGGTTCAGCTTTTCAGGGTGAGGCCTTCATTTGACTGCCTTTCCTGTGGTCCCTCTCCTGCACCCACGATAAGGAGCCTGCCCGTCAGCTGAGTGATTGTATTTTTTTACAGTTCCTAGCACAAACCTTCTCATTTATATGTAAAGCAGCCATTAGTCATAGCTCCGTTCCCACACACTGCCTGATGTACAATCACATTTTGCAGCGGATGAATCTTTCCACACAGCTGCTCTGCTATGAATAATCCGTCTCCAGGCCCATAAATCAGAAAAAAATCATGCACCTCGTTCGCCTGATCCTTACACAAAGTCATATATTTTACATGAGGACGAGCTAAATATTCATGAGTCTTACAGGCTTTTTTCATAGGCACTTTTTGGGGTTGCTTTCTACTATTGGGGGATACCATGGTTGTATTTAGGAGAAACGGATTTTAGAGAGGAGCGAGGAAGAGGACGAGGGAGTAAGAAAATGTGTATGCGAGAGAGGTAGGTGTGTGTGTGTGTGTGTGTGTGTGAGAGAGAGAGAGATTGATTGAGATTCTAAGCTTAGCTCTTAGTCTAGGAGTCATGTGGGACAAAGGATGCTCATGTGAGGTCTTAAAAACATGATAAATATTTGCCTCCCTGAGCTTCGATCCTGCTCAGAGCATGGATATTGCCTCCCTGACCTTCAAGGTCATTTCATGAACCTTTGCCCTCTAGCCTGTGGAGCAATGAATTTGACCCTTCTCTGTATAGGGAGGTAGCTGGGAGCCCCACCAGGATTTGTTAAGAGCAGAATTTGGGGTGAGGGAGGAGAGCCAGTGAGGAAATCCACAGATGTAAAGGAAACCACTCTGATGCTAACAAAGCCTCCTACATACAACTACTTAAAACCTCCAGCAGCTTCCTGGTATTTTATTTATACCCATTCTTGTTCCAGAGAGCATTTAAAGTGGTTTTCCTCACCCTCCATTTTTTTTTCTCAGACTGTCTCCCTCCCCTGGTCTATCTCCTTCGGCTCACCCTCTTAGCCTCCCGGGCCTGATCACTGCACTCCCAGGGCTTCTCATGTTGCCTGCTATGCCAAAGATATTCTCCCTGCACAAGCTCATCAAACAAACTCTCTCCCTCCTCCCAAAAGCAGAATCTGACCCCTCCAAGGAGCCTTCTTCCACTAAATAGAGGAGAGGGTGTCACTTGCCTTGCTGTGCAAGCCCCACACTCCTGCCTTCTCTAGCTAACCACTCATCACAGCAGCCCCTCTGCTGGCAGGTGCTTTTTCATTTGATTCTGGCATTCACTCTGAATTTGTCTGCGTGTTCAGTGGTGTGTCTGTCTGACTCATTGATGCCGTGGTCTGCAGTGGCAATGATGATGTGTCCTCACTTTCCTTGGAAGGGTAGAAGAATTCCTCTTCCTGGATTTCACTGGCAAGATTAAGAACATAATTCGAGATAGAGACTTTTTGGATTTAGCTCTAGATCTGGAAATACGCATAAGCCCTCAGACCCTTTTAGCCCTTCAGTGTAAAATGATAATGCCTTGGGTCTGAGTAGCTGGTCCTCAAACGAAGTGTATCAAAACTGTTACGGTACCTCAGTGGGAAAAATCATTTTCCTATTTAACAGATGTGCAAACTGAGACATAATCTTGGCTAATTAGTTTCTCAAAGTCAAATCAAGTGGAGATGACAGGAAGCTCCAATGACCTCTGAGTTCACTTCTGTGATTTTTGACTCTGGACATCGAGCTTTCTCACCAGCCCTCAGGGCCATTGGTCAGGGACCGAAGTCTTTTCTCTAAGTTCCACCAAAGGGCTCAGTGACTCTGCTGCCCCTTGCTCCTCCAGCTCTCGACCCACTTTTGCTAATGTTCAGAAAGAATTAAGTCAAAGAACCACCAGAGAGGAGGAAAAAATCCAAACAATCACAGATGGCAGACTTGCAAATTTAATTTAAAATCATTCTTTATTATCCAAAATATTAAAATTAAAGCTATAATGCCCAAAGGAAAATACAGATTAAAACCCCCAATGTTTCACAGCCTCTTCCTCAGGGGGTCCCCAAAACACTGAGTGAGAATGCTTTGAAAAGAAAGCAGGAGTGCAGGAGCAAAGAGCCAGCTGTAGATCACTGAGCCAAACCCTCGGCGACTGACCCAATCAGCTTCCCTTAAAGCCAAGCACCAACTGTTTCATATGCAATTAATGATTGCCCTGGCAAATTAAAGTGCGTCAAGTCGTCACAGGCATCGTTGAATGAGAAGACACACAGCAGTCACAGGTATCTCATCCCTGGCATCTACATAATGATATTACCAGGCTAATCCAGGCTCAGAGATTTAATTCCACAAAACACCATGCACTTAATATTTATATTCATAAAAGGGCTAAGAAGAAAAATGCCCACGTGCTGCCTCTAGGCTCTGCATTTATCTTGGACGAGGTACTGGCTCATTTGCTGGGGTCTCTGATTGGGGGTAAAGGGCATCAGTCAAGTGTCAGTCGAAACCCAGTGTTACTGGCCTCCAACTTCACCCTTCAAAAGGGACTCATTGCTGAAGTGGGTATTTTGAGGTACCGAAGAAAGGGCAAAGCCCCTTCTTCTCTGGAGATACCAAAGCAGAAAATGAGACCCCTTCATACATCAAGGTTGAAGAAGGGGCAGTTGAATGGATGAGAACTTCTGTTTCCCAATCTTTGGTGCAGAGAATCAAAGAGTCAAAAGGGTCCAGAGACTGTTACAGCTACCTTTTACAAATTTCAAATTTTCCATCGCACATACAAGTTCCAATTCTTGATGCCATCTTGCTTGAACTGTAAAACTGAGGAATATATTCTCCAAATAATCATAAGTAAACCAATGCCAATGGAAAGAAAATGTGTTTTCTATGGCCTGTTGAATCTGTCTTAGTTTCCCCCACTGAAATCTAATTCTGGGTTTATGACCTTTACTCAAATATTCTCAATTCAGCAGACTGCCAGGCCTGAGCACCTCCAGCATATAAGGCACAGGACCCAACCCCGCTTGGCCTAGCCCCTGTCCTCATGAGGTTGCCAGGATCATTTCTGTGTCCATGTTGGAGATTGCTCTTTTCTCCCTACTGACATCTCAAACCTGATTCTTTCAATCTGGACTCCTGCATCCTGTCTCTCCTCCCTGGCCAAAAATGCAGATGATGGAGCCTGTCTGTCCCCCATGCACACCATGATTTGAAGCCCTCAGCAACTTTTTCAGGGCTCTGCATATTACAATCGTGATGGGATCAGCTACGAGAAATTTCATTGGTTTTAATCTAAAAAGATTAACCAGCCTTAAGGGTTTCATGGCTATGCATTACGCTTTTCAATTTTCCTACAATTAAGCTAACAACACACAATATTGACAAATAAACTGCCAGATCTGCTAGCAGAAGCCCTACCGTGGGAAGGGAGAGTTGCTCTGCAAGTCTGACCATTGCTGGCTCCAAAAGTCCAGGCTGTGAGTTCTAATACACTAAGGCATTGGCACCCGAGCTGTATGGATGGAAGAGTGACAAGGAATGATTGTTGTCCTCGCTTAAAAAAAAAAAAAAAGTGACAATCCTGACTCTCCTGCCACCTCTGAGGAACTTTTCAGATAATTCCAGAGCCTGTGTTCTTAAAAAACAAAACCAATAAAAACCGCCAAACAGTTATAAGTAGAAAAAATGTCTTTCCAGTAGGCTCCTAAACACAATATTTAGTGCATGGTGTTTTGTGGAATTAAATCCCTGAGCCTAGATTAGCCTGGTCATATCATTATGTAGATGCCAAGGATGAGATACCTGTGACTGCTGTGTGTCTTCTCATTCAACGATGCCTGTGATGACTTGATGCATTTTAATTTAAAAAAATAGGACTTCTAGCCTCAGAGTCATGCTCACTTTGATAATTCATTTAATCTTCATCAAAATCAACAAATATCTCACAAGAACCCAGAATCCTAGACCCCAAGGGCCCATGGGGGACGACGGTATTGTGTTTCTCAAATTATGGCCAGAGGACAAACTTCAACTCAATCATCTAGGAAGCTTGTTAAAATGCAGATTCATGGGCCCCATCCAGTCTCCTTGATCAGAGACTCTGAATGTGGGGTTCATGAGCCTTCCATTTAATAAGCTCTTCGGGTCATTCTCATGCATCCAAAATTAGAAATCCACTGGTAAAAGCTATGAAAAAAAGTTTCTAACCAAGCCTAGACTCCCCAAGGTGGCATCCAGGTCTCATTAATCTCCCCCTGGGTGGCCCTCACCTCCATTCTCCCTGATCTCTTCTGTCTTACAGACATGCCAACTGCACTTCTTCCCCCTCTCTTTGTTCCTAATTCCCCTGGTCCCCAGCCTTGCCAAGGCTTCCCACTCCATTCCCCACCCAGATGTGTTTTACACATCTGGGCTTGGCATGACCTCTCTTTCTTTCTCTCTCTTTCCTTTTTAATGTAATTTTTATTTAAGTATAATATGCATACAGAAAAGTACACAGCATAATAAGGTTACAGCTCAATGAATTTTTTTCAAAGTCAATACACCCATGTAACCAGCATGGAGTCTCATATAAAAAAATTAAAATTAAAACACAAATTTGACTCCAAATTGCCCTGAAGAGTAATCTATCTTTAGTCTCTTATAGGGGCAGCAAAAAGGGGAAATTCCACCATATATCACTCCCTGATGACGTCTCCTTATAGAAGCATCTGCCCACCAAAATCTTCCTCCTTTCTTCCCTTCCTTTCTTTCCTTTCACTAGCACTTACTAAGCACCCTACCCTGCTAGGAGCTGGGGCCGCAATGATGACCAAGACAAACCTGGTTCCTGCTTGCATGGCACCTACAGTCTCATAGGGGATGCAAGTGAATCACAAGAAGGCCAACAGTCATTAGAAATTGTGAGGAATGCTCTACAAGGCGCTAAATGGGTGCTCTGGTGCCTAAAGGGTGAGACAGAGCCAGCCATGAGGAGAGGAGAAAAGAGCAGTTTAGGCTAGGAACCAGCACTGGCAAAGGCTCTGGGGAGGAACATAGTTTGGCTCAAGGGAAAAATTCTTTTCTTTTTCCCCTGGCTTTGGTGGTCTCTCTTCAGCCTCCTCCCACCATAAGAATCTCTTCTACCAAAACCTTTCTGCCCTGGCTCTGTCTTTTTACACAGAATAATCTTCTACCTTCTCTCTGTCGGCATAATAAAGGTTCAGCAACACAGACCTGGAACTTCTTATTGGCATGGAGAAGGGAGAAAGAATGTGAACTTGCACTTTTATTTTTTATTTTAAAATTTTTGTCTCAGAAATTACCCTACCCACTCTTTGGAATCAACCCTCAGTCCATCCTGCAGCAGAATTGTCGCTGAATTAGAGGAAGCC
>JAQZBX010083857.1:0-13330 GCA_029593785.1 Cabassous unicinctus | reverse complement strand
TTTTTTTTTTTAAACTAAATGGCCAATGGTATGTTTTGATCGACATCAAATGGAGATGGGATGGGGAAAAATACTGGTTCTGTGAAAATACCCTCTTTCTCCATTAGTGGCATGCTCATTCAGCTCTTATCTTTATATTCCAGTAAGTTATTTTGCTCTCACTGTTTAACAAAAACCAACAACATAAAAAATCCTTGCACACCTTGTTCGATTGGAGAATTTTAATGTTTTTCATTTATCATTGTAAAACCAAGGACAATTTTATAACTTTTTTGTACGTAGCTGTTACATGTAGGGCAATCTGTCTTTAAGTAGGGATAAATTACTCTGAAAGAAATGAATCCTAGATAGTTTTCCCTTCAAGTCAAGCGTCTTGTTGTTTAAATAAACTTCTTGTTTAAAATGAAAAAAAAAAAAAAAAATTGTTTGTGTGGAATTGTTTATTATAGTCCCTTATTATCCTTTTGGTGCCTGCAGGTCTGTAGTGATATCCCCAGGTTCATTCCTGATATTAGTAGCTTGTGTCATCTTCTGTTTGTTTGTTTTTTCTGTCTGTTTTGCTAGAGGTTTTTCAGTTTTTTTGATCTTTTCAAAAAACCAGCTCTTTGTTTCACTGAATTTTTCAATTTCATTGGTTTCTACTCTTATCTTTATTATTTCCTTCCTTCTCCTGCTTTTGGTTTATTTTGATCTTCTCTTTCTAGGTTATTAGGGTGAGACATTACCTCTTTTCTAATACATACATTTAGTGTTAAAAATTTCCCTCTCAGAACTGCTTTAGCTGAGTTTAAAATTTTTTGATATGTTGTATTTTCATTTTTATTCAGTTCAATTTATTTTTTATTTCCTTTGACACTTCCTCTTTGACACATGGATTGTTTAGAATTGTGTTGATTAGTTTCCAAGTGTTCAGGATTTTTCTGTTTTTGTTTTCTTACTGATTTTTTGTTTGTTTTCATCACAGCCGGAGAATATATTCTGTATCATTTCAGTTCTTTTAAAGTTGTTGAAGTTTATTTTATGGCCTATGATATGGTCTATTTTGATAGATGTTCCATGGGTGCTTGACAAGAATGTGTATTCTGCTGTGGCTGGGTGGAGTGTTCAATAAATGACAATTAGATTCTGTTGGTTGATGGTGTTGTTGATGGTGCCTGTATACTTGCTGATTTTCTGTTCTATACCTTTTTTTTTTAGTTTTACATGAGGTTTTACTATCTTATACAGTCCCATGTTACAGTTTTTAGCTTTCCTTCTAGTAATATACATGACCTTAGACTTTCCCTTTCAACCACTGTCATACCCATATAATAGCACTCCTAGTTACAAACAGCATGATATGCTTTAAGCATTTCTATTCATTTCCAAAGATTTACAAACAACCTTTTAAACAATTCTGCACAGATTAACCCTCAGCTTTCCATTCTCTACCCTCCTTCTATTTTCTGGTGACCTATGTTCTAATTATTAACTTCATGCATTTATACAGTATGTTTCATTCATAATAGCACAATCATACAATATTTGTCCTTTTGTGTCTAGCTTCCTTCACTTAACATAATGTCCTCCAGATTCATCCATGTTGTCATATGCTTCACTGCTTCATTTCTTCTTACTGCTGCATAATATTCCATTCTGTGAATACACCACAGTTTATCCATTCCTCAGTTGATGGACACCAGGGTTGTTTGCAACTTTTGGCAATTGTGAATAATGCCGCTATGAACATCGGTGTGCAGATGTCTGTTCGTGTCTCTGCTCTCAGTTCTTCTGAGTATATACCTAGTAATGGTATTGCCAGTTCCCATGGCAAGTCTATATTCAACTGCCTTAGGAACTGCCAATAAAAAGTTGGAAAACTGTAAATGTTGGAGAGGATGTGGAGAGATAGGAATGCTTATTCACTGGTTGTGGGAATGTAGAATGGTACAGCCACTATGGAGGATTGTTCTATACATTTTTTGAAAGAGGGGAATTGAAGTCTCCAACTTTAATTGTAGATTTGTCTATTTCTTCTTTAAGTTCTATCAGTTTTTGCTTCACATATTTTAAGTTCTGTTGTTTGGTGTTGTTAGGATTGCTGTATTTTCTTGGTGAATTGACCCTTTTATCATTATATAATGCCCATCTCTGTCTCTTGTGACAAAAACTTCTTTGCTCTGAAATTTACTTCAGATTTTTTTTTTTTTAGGTACTGGGGCTGGGGATTGAATCCGTGACCTCGTATGTGGGAAGCCGGCGATCAACCACTGAGTCACATTGGCTCCCCTGAGTTGTTTTTTTTTATTTGCTTGTTGTATGTTTTATTGTTTTTAGGAGGCACCGGGAACTGAACCTGGGACCTCCTATGTGGGAAGCAGGTGCTCAACCGCTTGAGCCACATCTGTTTCCTTACCTCAGATATTTAATATAGTCACTCCTGCTAACTTTTGATTAATATTTGCATGATATATCATTTTCCATTTTTTACTTTTGGTCTGCCTATGTCATTGTATTTCAAGTGAGCTTTTTCACTTCATATATTTGGGTCATGTTTTTAAGCACTCTGACAACCCCCATCTTTTAATTGGTTCATTTAGGTCATTTACATTAAATATAATGATCACTATGTTAGGGCTTAAGGCTGCCATTTTATTCTTTGCTTTCTTTTTGCTCTCTCTGTTTTTGTTTTGTTTCTCTGTTTTCTTTTTCCTATCTCCTTATTTGAACATTTCTTAGAATTCCATTTTGGTTTATCTATAGTGTTTTTGAGTGTATCTCTTAGTATAGCTTTTTAAAAAGTGGTTGCTCTAGGTATTAAATTATGTATACATAATTTATCACAGTCTACTGGTGTAGTCATTTTACCAATTTGCGTGAAGTATGGAAACCTTACCTGCCTTTACTTCCTTTTACTCACATCCCCCATTTATAATTGAATTGTCTTGAATATTTCCTCTACATACATTTAGAACCACATCAGTCAGTGTTATAATTTTTACTTCAATCATCAAATATAATTTTTGTAAATAAATTTTAAGTGAAGTTTTATTGCAACACAACCACTCCCATTTATTTATGTATTATCTATGGCTGTTTTCACACTACAACTGCAGAGTTGAGTAATTTCAACAGCGACCATGTAGCCTACAGAGCCTAAAATATTTATTCTTTGGCCCTTTACAGAAAAGTTTGCCAACCTCTGGTCTAAAAACACAGAGGTCTATGAACACCAGAAAACTAGAGAATGGACACAAACTGTGATCCACGAATTGGGGAGTTGGATTAAGAAACTGAGGCTACTGCCCCTCCTTTTTTTTCTCTCCTCTCCCCTCCCCTCCCCTCTTTCCTTTCCTTTCCTTTTCCTTTTCCTTTTCCTTTCCCTTTCTCTTTCCCTTTCCCTTTCCCTTTCCCTTTCCTTTCCTTTCCTTTTCAGGTTGATAGTGACTTTTAGTGTTTGGTTCTTTCCCCATGCCAGTATCTATTCATCTGTCACCTCCGTGAAGTCCTTGTCATCCCTTTCCTTCAATTGCTCCTCTACCATTTTGGTATAGTTGATATCTGACAATGATGCCACCTACTACACCAAGTCCCTGTCATTGAAGGTCTCTGGATGACAAGGTCTGGAGAAGGCGTTGAACCAGTTCAGGGAAAAGTCCCTGTCAAAGGTCTCCTTTACTGACTTTTAGCTGCTCATGTGCTGTTTGGACTGATTCGTTTGAGGCGCTCAGTGGTCATCTCATCTGTGCCGATGGAGTGCATCTGGGTCCCAAACATTACTGACATGAATATGAGGAAGAGCAGCCCCTCAAAGCACAGCAGAATGAGGAGGATCACCAAGGTGGGTGGAGAGAAAGAGCTTAATTTTATACAATTGTCTTCAGTGCAATGCAGGAAGTGGAATCCCATCATGATGAGAGCTGCAAGGAAATGAGAGCTCTGTACTTACGGTGGTTCTCCCAACACAGTTATTGACCCAGGGACAGTGGTGGTCTATCTTCTGAATGCATCGCTTACAAACACTGCAGTGGTGGGCTCAGTCAGGCTTGATGCTGCAGAATTTGGGACACCTGGTTACAACCTGCCTGGGCTTCAGCTGTAAACTCTCGATGCATTCTTTTGTGACATTTCCTTTGGGCACTGCTCTGGGGTCTGTCAGCATGGCCTGGTAGTGGGATGTCAGGGCCGAGAAGGCCAGCAGGTTGAACACAACCTGATGCTAGGCTAGGGATGGAATCAGCATAATGAAGAGGATCACAAAGTCTGTGAAGAGGACCAGAAGCCAGGTGACAATGGCACAGGCGATGCCACTGTCTTAGCCAATAAACCACATGGTTCCCACAGGGCCAGGGTGGGGAAATGAGATGCACTTCTCCAGCTGGAGGTATTCTGGTCTCTTCCTCATGTCTGGGAAGTGGTGGGTGGGGATAAGCTTCTTAAGCTGTTCTGTCCATACTGGCATCATGATGCCAGAGGCAGTTTTCTAGTCCCAGGCTCCTGGGAGGGATCCCACCACCGCCACCATCACCTCTCCTCTCCCTGGAGCCCTGACCTGGGACTCAGTCTTGGGCTGCACTATGGTTCCTAGGCTCCAGGTGTCATGGCTCCCTGGACAACAGCAGACACGGGGCTGTGTGCAGAAGCCCTTTGAGCTCCTGGCTATGGGAGTGGCTGCTGTCACTGTTTCCTGAAACCCAGGAAGCTGGAGAAAGAAAAATGGAAACAATTACAGAAAACCCATGATCTTGTTAGTTAGCAGTGACATACAGGTGCCATGGGGAAGAAGGCCCATGCCTCGCTTCTGCCCTCTTCATCTTGAGTGTAGGAACATAACTAGAAGAAACTGATATGCATCCTGAATCCTGGTTTGCCACACCAATGGAATGAGCCAGACCAGAGCCTCTCTCTACAACTCTTGCCAGGGCTCTTTGAGTACATTCACACAGCAGACATTTTGAGTTCCTATTATATCCCAATCGCTGCTAGGGTGATTGGGGGGTGGGGAAGTCTTTTCACTTTTAAGATTTCTTTAAGGAGTTCAGTCTAGTATGTGTGTGTGTGGAGACAAGTGAATAAGTACATAAAAATAATATGATGAATGCTATAATAGGGACAGAGCTGGATTCAAGCAGCAGTTCAGGGAATCAATTTATAAGGACAACTAAAACTTCACAGGAAGGAATTAGAAATACGCAGACCATTAACTCAGGTTTCCATGGGCAACTCTTTATATAATTTGTGAAATGTAAATTGGGTTTTCTCTTTCTGAATAGCCAGCGCTTTCTAATGGAAATTAAAACAAATAAAACAAAAAATTTCTCAGTTGGGCAGCCCATTTTGTTGAGTATTTTTGCAGTGTGCTTGTCCACATTGTAACTGCTGAGCAGTCAGCTGATAGTTGCTTAAATCTGACTGTTCCCCTGCAATTGAAATCCTGAAAGTTAATAATGTCTCACACTGTTTTTTATATTTTTAATTTTTTTACCATGAACAAGACTTGGCAATTTTATCCATGTCTGTTGTCTCCTCTTTCAGTGAGTGGGGGGAACCCATTGTCGTGGATAAAATAATGGCTCCTAAAGATGTCCATATCCTTATGCCGGGAATTTGCGATTATGTTATCTTACATGGCAATAAGGACTTTGCAGAGGTGGTAAAAGTTAATTAAGAACCTTGAGATGGAGAGCATATTCTGGATTATACAGGTGGGCCCAATCTAATCACATAAATCCTTAGTAGTAGAGAAACCAGAGAGATGGCATTGTGAACAAGACTTAGCCATAACTGGCTTTGAAGATGGAGGAAGGAAGGGAGCCATGAGCTAGGAATGTCAGCAGCTTCTAGAAACTGGAAAAGGCAAATATTCTCCCCTATAGCCTCCATAAAGGAATACAGCCCTGCTGACACCTTGATTTTAGCCTGGTGAAACTCATGTCAGACTTCTGACCTACAGAACTGTAATAAATTTATACTATTTAAGTTACTAGGTTTCTGGTAATTTGTTATGGTGGCAATAGAAAACTAATACACGAATGCTATCCAGTCATAGATGATAATAAAAGAAATGAAAGTTCCAGATCAGTCTAAATATTATGTTACATTCTAAGCACATTGCTGATTTTGAACATAAAGATTATGGTTTTTATTAGCAGATATTTTTTTCTTGATCTCCACTAATGATAAATCAATATTTAAGGAATGTTTGAACATCACCAAATTATCGGCATACATGGGGTGCCCACATGTTTTAATCTTGTCTTGAGTAGGGATATGAACCTGGTGTTTCAAGCTGAGAGTTCCCAACTGTTCTGAGAGAGTGGGGATGGTGCCATGGCAGTTGACATGCTTGGAGATGATCCCATGCTTGGCTCTGAAGGATGAGTGAGAATGGCCAAGGGGAGAAGGGGCCCAGGGTGGTCAGGCTGAGGGACCCAGAGCATGGAGGGGATGAATGGTTAGAGTCCAAGGCAGTCCTGGAGAGCCCTGACACTGACCCAGCCAGACCAGGAGTCTCCTCTAACCTGCCATGGCTGGTATAGTTCTGTGGAGTTGAGTGGAGTGGGGAAGAGATATCTTGGTGGAAAGCCTTATATTTTGAGTACTAAGTCTTTTTGCCTTAACATGTTGCTTGGACTGTCCCAGACTCTTTTTCTCTCACATTGTTCTATTCAGCATTTGGAAAAATTGGAAAAAAAAAACATGATAAACTGTAGAATACTGATTAGTGCTCTCTTGTTCCATACAGAGAAGGAATATTTAATTTAATCTACCTGTGGTCCTAATTGCTACTAACAGAAAGTTACCTCAGCACAGGGGAAATTGAGTATAGAGTAAATTGAATGATCTTTACAAATATTCCATAAATTGATCATTTCTGGCAAAACAATTTGTGCTCAAGAGGGTGGGAAAGTACACCACCACCTGGGATGGAGGAGAAACTGAATGAGGACAAGACTTAAGGAAAGGTAGCCCTGAGTGGGGATGGTTGGGCCTTCATGAACTTTGAAGTTTTCTTTGGGGAAGTCATGACCTGGAGTTTCTTTTCCCAAGCCTCCAGACTTAAAGGCTGTGGGGAAACTGCAAAACCTTATAACTCACTCATTCATTATCACATCTTCTAGATGAACCTGGATAGTAACTCATAAAGCTGCCTCAAAACAGTTTACCCAGAAATTAGACATTTAAGTTAGAAAAGAGCTCACATATTTAACAGTTTCCATAGAGTCTGAATGGAATCCACTTGCTTCTCAGGCAAATACTGCTTTAACAACAGCAAAAACCAACAGTAAATTATCATCACCTCCTTCATCATCACCATTATCAACTACAATAACAACTACTTGACATTCCTAAAACAAAGTGATGTTCACAAATACCATTGAACGCTTCCTCCCATGTGCCCTTCTTACTCTGCCTTCTAGCTAGGTGGAGTATGTAAGAATGTTATCAGGACACTTGGCCACCACCTGGGCACCACCTGGTATAGGTCAACCAAAATTGGGATGTAGAGCTAATTACAATCTTAAATGGGACCTATTTCTAAGACTTCCTTTCTTGAACTTGCCACATCAATTGTGGATATTAGAGGATATCTGCTGGCTACAGGTGTAAAAAAAAGCAAGGTTTGAAATACAGAAGTGAAGAACAGGGTGCAGCAGGTTTGTGTTGAGCTCCCAAGTTTCTTTAGGGACAAGAGTGATTCTGTATTTATGCAGGGATGAGATCATGTGTGCTTAAACAGGATGTAAAATAATCTATGGGAGAACTCTTTGAAGGAAGCATACTATGTGATGGTAGCAATCAAATGTAAAGAGAGAAGACCATCGTCCCTTTATGTACCAACAACAACAAAGCTAAAATCAGCATAAGCATGTCTTTCTTTATGAAGCCACTATGGTGACTTGGGGATCTTTTGGCTACTGAGTCCTGGCTTCTAGTATGCATAGAGGCAGTTATTTTGTGAGAATTGTCAGATGAATTTAAAAAATGCCAAGACAAAAGATAAGAAAGATGAACTAAGCACATACTAAATATCTGTGAATAACAGAAGCCTCAGGGTGATTGTCTGGGGTTTCTGCTGCAAAATACTTGTCTGCAATATTTTAAGGACTTAATAGAATTTTATTTTAAAACCATGACATTAGCACAGTTAAGCCAATCAATGTTTTTTAATAGCCTTTTAAAGGTGCCTTTTTAATTATGCTCTGTGGGAGGGAAAGGCACATGAAGACTGGAAAATACGTTAAAATGACTTAGTCAGATCTTTCAAAAATATTTGCAAGTGCAAATTTCTGGCTGGGTTGGATTGCTGTAGAAGTGGGGTTAAAGTGTAAGATCTAAAGGGCTTATTCCCCAGTGAAAAAACAAAGACTTGACTCTTATGTAGATTCATTCAGCTCAGCACCATAGCAAAATATTTGGGGTTTTCATGGTTTTCCTTTTCGAGCAGCAAGGGTGAGAGTTGTGGTTTCTCTTGTTGAAAAAATATCTCCATGCAGTAGTTTCCTGCCCTCCCGGGGCCCAGGAGAGCCAGACAGCAATACCGCTCCTTCTAGCAGCCCTGTGACTAGCCAAACGTTTGCCAGTGACGTCTTCGGTTTGTTTAGTTAGAATGTGTCCAACATCTGGATGAGGAGCAAAAAATTCTCTTAACTTTCCAACTTGCCTGTTGGCCCAATGCCTGTGTTATTGGCAGACTCGTCATTGTCCACCTCCCTTCTTTCATAACTTACTTTTGTATGATGCTTTATTGTTTTAAAAATGCTTTCATATATATTGTCCTGTTGGGAGTCCCACAATAGTTATGCGAAACAAGGAAGTTGTTACTAGTTTCTGTTTTATAGACGTAGAAACTGAAGCTTGGAAATGTGGAGAGGTTTAGCCAAGGTTGGTTCAAAGAATTCAGCCAATGTTTCGCAAGTACTGTAGAATGTTTTATGTATCCCAGGAGGCTTTCAAAAATGATTATTTTATAGTCCCTGCTAACAAACAAGTGAGCCATGCATCTTCCAAGTTTTCTGACTTCTCTAGTGCTACTTCCGTGAAACTGTGTGTTTCTTGCATGGCATTTAGAATTACTTGAAGAATTTACTTCTTTAACATTTTTTAATCAAAGTATTTGTTGGCTTGGACTTGCAACATAAAGATAGAGTAATGTTCAGATTGGTCTTGATTTTTGTTTTTGATTAATTTCTTAGAGAGGAGTAATTTGGAGGATTTGTTTTACCAGGTCTTCATTGCAGTTGTTTCACCACAGACTGGGTGCTGCTATGTTGACCTGCTGTGTTCAGTTTCAGCCAGAGACCATCAGTGTACATACTGATGGAATCAGCTGAGCAAGGTGGAGAGACCAATTGGAAAAAGAGGAAATGTCTGAAAACTGGACTGTCACAGTGATCTGAGTGTGGTGCAGTCTCGTAGACCTGAGCTGCAATCCCAGATCTGCTGTGTAATCCTTTGGCATTTAACCTTTCTGGGCCTTAGTTTCCTTTTGATAAAACTGAGTTAATGATGCCTATTTTAAATGGCTGTTTTAAGGGTTACAGGATAAAAAACATACGTGAAGTTCAAGCAGAGTGTGTGGTATACAACAGGTGCTCAATAATGGTAGCAGCTATTATTACTCCCGTTATTTTTGTTGTCATTATCACTAGTGCATTTAGTATAGAGAGAGAGTAGGAGACCAGATTAACTCTGGGCTGCGTCTTTTTCACCCTCTTTGTTATGGGCAGATAGGGCAAGACCACCTCAATCAAAACCTGTTAGAAACCCATGCCTCAAGTATTTAGCTGAAAATGTGGGGAATGCTCCTAGGTACTGCAAGGACTTTACTAATGGTATTTTAAAATTGGACTACTCTGGAGGCTCTGCTTGGCACTAGAATTTTAGACTCCAGATATGTTCTCAGTTGCAATTTAGCTGTTCAGCCACTGTCATGAAATACCTTAGTTTTCTGAATTTCAGTTTGCCTTATGCTAAATGAGAATGGAACTGTCTCCAATCAAATAAAAAAGGTAGAAACATTTGAATGACACAGACCAAATAATAAGTCACTGATTTCTCCTGTGTCTCCATTGTTCCCTTGTCCACTAGCCCCAACAAAAACACATAGCTCCCCTTTCTCATTCTTTTTTTGTTGTAAATATTTTGGTAGGGTAAAGACACAATTGTGGAGTTCATTCCTTCATTTGTTCACTTATTCAAGGAACTTTTTTTTCATTAAAAAATTTACTGAAGTGTATCATTCATAAATGGATATACATAAATAATAAGTGTATAGTAAAAGTTGTGAACTTACAAAACAAACATACATAACAGCATACAGCGCTCCTGTACTTCATCTCACCACCAATACCTTACATTGTTGTGAAACATTTGTAACAAATTATGAAAGAGCATCTTCAAATACTACTACTACTAACTATAGTCTATACCTTACATTTGGTTTATTTTTCACCCAATCCACCCTACTCTTTTTTTGATCATAAACCACTCAATTTATCTGAAGTGTATAATCAATGGCGTTTGGTATAATCACAGAGTTGTGCATTCATCATTTCAATCAATATTAGAGCATTTTCATTACTCCAAAAAAAGGAAAAAACAACAAAAAACAAACCACTATCATACTCATGTTAGCACTACTAATTACAAATCCTACAATGTGCTTTCACCATTTCTATTCATTTCCAAACATTTACAAACAAATTTTTTCCAATTTTGCACAGATTAACCCTCAGCTTTTCATTCTCTAACCACATTCTATTCTCTGGTGATTTATATTCTAGCTATTAACTCCATGAGTTTGCTCATTATATTTAGTTCATAGTAGCAAAGTCATACAATATTTGTCCTTTTGTGCCTGAATGGCTTTACTCAATATAATGTTCTCCAGGTTCATCCATGTTGTCATATGCTTCATGACTTCATTTCTTCTTACAGCTGCATAATATTCTATTGTGTGTATATATCACAGTTTGTTTATCCATTTGTCAGTTGTTAGACACCTGGGTTGTTTCCATCTTTTGGCAATTGTGAATAATGTTGTTATGAGCATCAGTGTGCAGATCTTCTGGGTATATATGTAATAGCAGTATTGCCAGGTCACATGGTAAATCTATATCTAACTTCCTTAGGAACCGCCTAACAGATTTCCACAATGGCTGTACCATTCTACATTCTCACCAACAGTGAATAAGCATTCTTATCTTTCCACACCCTCTCTAACACTTGTGGTTTTCTATTTTGTTAATAGTGGCCATTCTAGTATGTGTGCAATGATAACTTATTGTAGCTTTGATTTGCATTTCCCTAAATAACCAGTGATGTTGAACATTTTTTCATGTTTTTTTTTTTCTTTTTTTTTTCATTTGTATTTCTTCTTTAGAAAAATGTCTATTCAGGTCTTTTGCCCATTTTTTAATCAGATCGTTTGTCTTATTATGGCTGAATTGTAAGATTTCTTTATATATCATGGAAATTAGACCCTTGCCAGATGTATGATTTCCAAATATTTTCTCCCATTGAGTAGGCTGCCTTTTCACTCTTTCCACAAAATCCTTTGAGGTGCAGAAGTGTTTAATACTGAGGAGGTCCCATTTATCTATTTTTTCTTTTGTTGCTTGTGCTTTGGGTATAAGTTTTAAGAGGCCCCTACCTGCTACAAGGTCTTGTAGATGTTTCCCTATATATTCAAGGAACTTTCTGAGCACCTATGACATGTCAGGCATTGACCTATCTAGGGAAGTCCTTGGGTTCCCCCAGGCACTGAAATGGACAGAAAATGAATTGTGGCTTTATATATGATCTGGCAGCCATATATGTTTGGAAGTGCAACAGTGAGTCAAGAAGCAAAAAAGGTAAAGTCCATCTCTGTACAAGGCAAGATATTGAGCTTGAAATGATGCACCATGGTCTGGGAACCTCATTGTTAACAAGTCAGAGACACATTGGAGAGTGTTCAGAGAAAGCAACAAAGATGATAAATGGGAGGAAAGACTGATTTATGAAGACTTAAAAACAAAATATGTATTCTTGGATCAACAAAGACTTCAGAAGAAATGTGATAACTATCTACAACTCTCTGAAGGTTGTGAATACCTCAGAGGGTGTTTAGCCTGATAGTTAAAAGGGTGACAGAGACAGAGGATGACTAATTTAATCTGTGCATCAGAGAAATATGTAGCTAACAAATCTATCTATGCCTTATTGACAGGGAGTAGCTTCTAAACACAGAATCCTTAACCCACTTTACTCCCATATGTGTGTGTGTATGTATTCCTGCAGTTATAATTAATCATTTGTTTTCTGTTTATGCTCAGAGATTTTGTGTGTTTCCTATTTACATACAGCTTCCCTGAAAATTTCAAGAGTGAAATATTTGATTAATTTTTACCTTCCACTTCAAAGGCTTGAAGATAAAAGCAGTTGAGTTATGGACAAGACTCTTTTTATAAGTCAAAGTTTGCATGCTTATCCTTTGTCAAAGACCATTGTCATACTGGGGGTTCCTATGAAAAGCCAGTGGGAAAATTCTCTCTCAGTGATTTTATATAATCAATAGTTTAATACATACTTGCACACACACACACAGATAAACACACACATGAGACAGTATAAAGCTTTCAAGGGTATAAAATCAATTTAGGGGAAGAATCCAATACCATCCAATTTTCTTTTTATTTATTGTAATTAAGAGATTCCTGCAAGAGGGCCTGTTTTAGTTAAGTTTAGTTAAGTGTAATACTTCAATGAATAGCCCAAGTAGTGTTGGGCCAAGGTGGAGGCCACAGAAGCCCTCAGAAGAGCTGAGTCCTGTGGACTGACAGGGGTGCTTCCTCTCAGCGTTGCTCACTGGAAGTTTTGTTAGAGATAACTGGGTCCAATGGAAGACTGCCATTAAATACATTAAATAGTGTCTCTGCTCCACTGATTTCCATTATTGATCCAACCGGTTCCTAGGCCAGTGACTCTGTGTCTGGTTTGGGGGTGGGACTGGGATTAGGATTCAACACACAACCCAGGTTGGGAGCTCAATCCATGCCCCTGGCCAGAGTGATTGGTTCAGGGCTGGGCATGTGACCTGAGCTGGGACTCGTAAGACATTTTCTGGGATTGCTGGGACACAGATATTCTCTTCTGCTCATTGGCATAGCCTGCAATTATGAAGATTGGAACTGCCTAGAGACTGTCAGTAAATGTTTCTCTCCTTGTCCCAGCAGTCTATCTGGCCTCATCTTAGAAGGGTATTTAGGAGTTGTCTCCTTTTCCTGGACCCTATTCCCCTTCTCCTCCCCACAATTCCATTGGCTTGTTTCCAATGCTTTGCCTTCCTTCAAAGGTGCTGACTTCA
>JAQZBX010083856.1:0-13330 GCA_029593785.1 Cabassous unicinctus | reverse complement strand
TTATGATAGTGGTTGAAAGGAAACCCTAAGGACACTTATACTACTAGAAGCAAAGCTAAAAATGTAACAAGGGACTGTATAGTATAGTGAAACCTCCTGTAAAATATGAATATGTATGATATTGCATATATAAGATGGTTTTACAAAATATAAATGCAGATAATCTAGCAGGAAGGGAACAGAATGCCACATTGTACATTAGGGGAAGCATAGAAAGATTGAGTGGTGATGAGTTTTGTTTATTTGGTTGGTTTGTGTGTATTTTTACTATTATTATTGTTATTGGAATAATCAAAGTGCTCTAAAAATTATTTGGATTTATGCTTTCTTAATATGTATCAATAAAAGTGATTTGTTATAAAAAGACCTGAGGCAGAAACCATCGATGTGGAGGCTGTGGCCACTGGAGATTCTGAGGGCAGGGAGAGAGAAAATCAGGTGTAATATGGGGCCTTAAAGGATAGATTTACAGGAAATAGAGAGGGAGAAATCTGTGAGCCAATGGGCAAAATCTATGATAAGGTGGAAGTGTGTAGTTATGCAGTAGAGGGATGTGACAGTGGTGCAGTGATAATATTGGGTTAGGCAGTGCAGGTATGTCAGGTGGGGAAGGTGTGGAAGGGGGGTTGGACTGTCCATGGAACTGGGGGGGAGGTTTGAGGGAAGGAGCAGGTGAACACTGGGAATTGATGGGCACATCGTTGAAACTACAATTTTGGGAATGATCTTTTGGCAATAGGGCAAGTTTGGATTACTGGTTTAGGATGTTGGATGTGGGGAGCATTCAGGACAGGGCGCACCTGGGGCAGGCTTCCAGGGACTGTGTGAGTGTTCATATTGCCATAGTGTGTTATATCAGTGCGTGGAGACCCACATAATGAGCAGCAAACTGGTGGAATCCCAACCTGGAGAGGTCCACTATGTTCTCAAATAGAGTGTCTCTAGAGCATGGGCGGTACCCAATAGGGGAGGACAGACCAGTATTTCTAGCCCTTAGTGTTTTTGCAAGTTACTATGCATCTAGTCCTGCAATGAGTGAAGCCTAGTGGTTGCCGTGGGTCCTGAGGTGAGGGGGAAGGAGGTATAGAATAGATGGAACAGGCAACAGATTTAGGGTGATGGAAGGGTTCTACATGATCTTGCAATGATGGATACAGGCCATGTTTAGTTTCATCAAAATTTATAAAAGTGTATGGTCCAAAATATAAACCATAATGTAAACCACTTACCATGATTGGTAGCTATGTTTCAATATTTGTACATCAGTTGTAACAAATGTACTATTCACATATAAAATGTTATTTATAGGGGAAAGGGGAAAAGGGGAGGTTGTTGGGTATATGGGAAACCTTATATTCTGTAAGTGACTTTTCTGTAAACTAAAATTTCCTTGAAGACAATATGAAAAAAGTAAGACATTGGGGGAATAAATGGAAGAAAATGTCACTGTACATACAGGACAACAGATCTTATATTGATGAAAGGCAAAATGTCAAAAAATTTTAAAAATATTTTTTCATTATTTTTTATTGTCCCAATTTTTTTAATTTTTTAATTCTTTTGCATATTATTTCTTATTTTTAAAACCACCATTATTATTTCACTTTCTTATTGATTATACTTGGCTATTTTATTGGCTTCATTTTTTAAAGAAGTTTTGAATCAAAGAAAGGTTAAACTGTGGCAGGGGAGGACCATTTGTGTGGGGGTGTCAGAGATGGGAGGCACATGGGAGGAGGTTCACCTGAGCATACGTATAAGGCATATAAATGTGTTCAAATGTTCATGGGGCATTGTAACGGTGGGTGGAGATTCACACAATTACTGAAAGAATATTGAATGCCCATCCTGGGGAGCCCTGCCACATTCTTTAATGGAACAGCAACAATTTCTCAAGTACAGAAGCAATGGCTAATTAACAAGGATGGTCCTTTGATGGGCCCTTGATATTGATGACTGCTTATGAAACTTTACTCTTGAAATTAAAATGTAGCCTAGTATTATAGTGTGCCTAAGAGATGCATCCTGGGAGCCTCCTTGTTGCTGAAATGTTGCTGCTCTCTAAGCCAACATCAGCATATAAATATATTACCTTCCTCCTAGTATGTGACATGACCCCCAGGAACGAGCCTCCCTGGTACCAGGAGATTACTACCAAGTACCAACTAGCAATGCAACTGGAAAAAGATATTGACAAAAGGGGAAAATTATAAAGACAAATGAGTTTATATTGCTAAGAGACTTGAAAGTGAGTCAAAGGGTCATTCCAGAGGTTAGTCTTATGCAAGTCTCAGCAGGATCTCATTGACTGCCAAATTATATACTACCCCAAATAGCAGGGCTCCTTAGGGCTCTGGAGACACCAAGGCACTATGGTCAGGGCAGATAGCTCATGGCTTTGGTGCCTTGTCAGTGGGCCCTACTTTGGGGTTTGTGCTCCCCAGTGTGACAGAATTGGACTCAGTTGTGGGTTCCTTACAAAGGACAGTTCTGTCCCTTCTATTTGAACCTATTCTTCATGCTGGAGTTGGTAAGTGTATATACAAGAGACTTGAATCTTTGGGCTGTCCATGTGCCAGGTGGGCCCTGAGCCTCAATGTAGTTGAAACACTTACTCTCCAGTTCAATGGACTCACCCAGGACAACTAACAAGGAGGTGATGATGGACAACCACCATACCAAGGAACTGAGAGAGTCTACAACTTCAAGCAAGTGAGTCCCATCCATTGGCCAAATAGAGGTGGAGTGGGCATTACCATCCCAGAATCCTCAGGACTGGGGAATGAACTATGGACTAGAGTGGACTTAATGGTATTCTACCTTAGACTTACTGTGATTCTAGCAATGGAAGAACTTATATTATTGATGTGGAGACAGTGGCCACTGGAGGATCTGAGGTCAGGGAGAGGGAAAACAGGTGTAATACGGGGGCATTTTTGGGACTTGGGAATTTTCCTGAGTGACATTGCAATGACAGATACAGGCCATTATATATCTCACCATAACCTACAGAATTGTGTGGGAGAGAGTGTAATCTACAATGTAAACTATAATCCATGCTTAGTGGCAATTCTTCAAAATATGTTCATCAATTACAATGAATGTACCATCCTAATGGAATAAAAAAAGAAAAGTTGCCATTTAAACTATGAACAATGCTCAATGCCTTCAATTTTGTACCATATCTCCACATCATAAAAGTAAGATATAATGACTTAAATTTTAGAATCATGGAAAAAATATAAAATAAGATAAAAAAATAAGCAAGTAATTTGAATATACACTTCTCCAAAAAGAAATACAAGTGGCTAAAAAGCACATGAAAAGATGTTCAACATCACTAGCTATTATGGAAATGCAAATGAAAACTGCAGTGAGATATCATCTTACACCCATTAGACTGGTGACTATTAAAAAAACAGAAGACTGCAAGTGTTGGAAAGGATGTGGAGGAATGGGAACCTTCATCCACTCCTGTACAAGGAATGTAGAATGGTCCAGCCATTGTGGAGGACAGTTTGGCAGTTTCTCAGAAAGCTAACTATAGAACTGCCATATGATACAGCAATTCCACTGGTGGATGTATACACAGAAAAATTGAAAGCAAGGACACAAACAGATATATGCATACCAATGCTCAAAGTGGACTTATACACTGTTGCCAAAGTTGGAATCAATCCAAATGACCATCAACAGATGAATGGACAAACAAATTGTGGTATATACAATGGAATATTACTCAGCTGTTAGATGGAAGGCTGTATTAACACACGGCATAACATGGATGAATCTTGAATACCTTATGTTGAGTAAAGCAAGCCAAGCACTGAAGGACAAATATTACATGAACTCACTGATATGAATTAATTAAATTGAGCAGACTCACAGAGCTAGAGTCTAGAAAATTTGTTTACAAAAGTTAGAAAGGGAGAATAAGGTTGTGAGCCAATGCACATATGGGCAAAATCTATGATAAATTGGAAGTGTGTAGTTGTGCAGCGAATGGGCATGACAGTGGTGCAGTGATACTCTTGGGTTGGGTGGTGCTGATTTGTCAGGGTGGTAGCATGGGGATGGTGAGTTGGACTGTCCATGGAACTGGGGGGAGGGTTGGGAGAGTGAGCAGTTGAACACTGGAGATTGGCGGGTATGTGGTTAAAACTACAACGTTGGGAATGTTCTTTAGCAATATGTCAGGGGATGGTTACTTGTTTAGGTTGTTGGATGTGGGGGAGGGGCATTTGGGACAGGGTTCACCTGGGGCAGGCTTCTAGGGAGTGTGTGAGTGTTCATCTTGTCTTAATGGGTTGTAGCAGTGGGTGTAGATCCACATAATGAGCAGCAAGTTGTTGGACTCCCATCCTGGGGAGTCCTGCTATGTTCTTACATAGAGGGGCAAGAGTCTCTTGAGAGCATAAGCTGTGCCTAATAAGGGAGGGCAGGTCAGTATGTCAAGCCCTCAATGGTGTTTCAAGTAACTATGAATCTGGTTCATCAAGGAGTGAAGCTTGGTGGTTGCCATCAGTCCCAAAGGGAAGGGGAGGGAGGAATAGAATAGATGGAATGTAGGGCATTTTGGGTGCGATGGAAGTGTTCTACATGATGTTGTAATGATGGATACAGGCCATGTTAAATTTCATAAAAAATTATAATAGTGTATGGTCCAAAATATATACCATAATGTAAATCATTGACCTTGGTTAGTAGCTATGTTTCAATATTTGTACATCAATTGTAAGGGATGCACCATCCACATATAAAATGCTATTAATAGGGGAAAGGGGAAAAGGGTAGGATGATGGGTATTTGGGAAACCCTATATTCTGTACATGACTTTTCTGTAAACTTAAACTTTTTTGGAGACAAAATGAAAAAAGTAAGACATTAGGGGATTAAATGGAAGAAAATGTCACTATACATACAAATCTTACAAATATGAAAGACATAATGTCAAAAAAAATTAAAATATTTGTCATTATTTTTTATTATTTCAAATCTTTTTTTTGAAATTTTTGTACTTTATTTCTTATTTTGAAAACTATCATTATTATTTCATTTTATTATTGATTGTATTTGGCTGCTTTATTGGCTTCATTTTTGAAGAAGTTTTGGATTACAGAACTGTTACAACTATGACAGGGGAGGATCATTTGTGCAGGGTATCAGTGATACATGAGAAGGGGTTCACCTGTGCATACATATAATGCATATAAATGTGTTCAGTTGTTCATGTGGCATTGTGATGGTGGGTGGAGATTCACACAAATACTGAAAGATTATCTAATTCCCATCCTGGGGAGCTCTGCCACAGTCTCTAATGGAACAGTAAGATTCACCTGAGTATAAGTGCAATGACTAGTGAAGGATGGTGGTCCATTGATGGGCCCTTAATATTGATGACTCTACTTATGAACCTTTACTCTTGAAATTGAAACTTCTCCTAGCATTATAGGGTGCCTAAGAGTTACCTCCTGAGAGTCTCCTTCTGGCTTGAATGTGGCCTCTCTCTAAGCCAAACTCAGCGTATAAATGCATTACCTTCTCCCCACCATGGAACATGACTGCTGGGGATGAGCCTCCCAGGCAATGAAGAATTACTACCAAGCACCAAATAGCAATGGAACTGGAAAAAAATCTTGACCAAAAGGGGGAAAAGGTAAAGACAAATGAGTTTACATGGCTAAGAGACTTCAAATTGAATTTGGAGTTATTCTAGAGGTTACACTTATGCATGTGTAACAGTATGGTGGGGAGTCAACTTCTTACTCACAAGGCCAATCAAAGCCCTAATCATAATTTAATCATGCCCAGGCACAGACCAGTTTACAAACATAATCCAATATCTATTTTTGGAATTCATAAACAATACCAAACTGCTACACTCCACCCTCTGAATTCCAAAAAGTTATTACAATATTCAAATAACCTAAAATCACTAACAATACTAAGTAAAAATCATATCATCAGCAGTTTAAAGAAACAGTTTGTCTTGGGGCAAAGTCCTGTCTGCTGTAGATCTCTGAAACTTACAAAACCATTTATCTGCTTCTAATACATCAATGGACAGAGAAAGTGAAAACATTTTCATTATTATAAGGAGAAATTGGGAGGGAAACATGAGTCATGGGTCCCTTACAGTTCAGTAAACCTGGAGGGCATCCTCCAATCCATTTCAAAGTCTGAGAGGCATTCTGAAGACAATGGTAACTTCTTCTGGAGCCTCATGGGAACCCACTCTTTCCACAGGCTTGCCCAAGGCCAATTTCTTGGTTCCACCCTCATCAAGCATCTGGATGTTGTTCAAGCTCCAGACTTCACCCTCCAAGAGCATTGGGGTGATTGCCACACTTTACCCAAACTTTGCGTTCATGTCTTAAAGCCTCCCTAGTGCAGTGACGTGAAGACAACATCCTCCTTAGCCTTTGGCATACAGGCTTCACCCTCTCAGATCAATGAGTTGACCACCTGGCCTTCCATAATCCATGGGGCATAGGTCCACTTCCCTCAAACCTATGGGTTGTTGACCTTAACCTCCTTAATCCTTGGGGAATGTGCTCCACCATATCTGTATGCAGCTGGCAAAAGTCTCCTGGAACATCAGGCAGGAACATCCACCCTCTTCTATTGCTGTGGCAAACTCACCCTCTCTGTACACTTGGGTGTAGTTCCTCTCTTGGCCCAAGGTGATGTCTTAATTCCAGATCTAAGCTTCCATGGTTTTCCTCTTAAAGCTGTTTTTCCAATCTCTCCTTTCCATGTCCCTTTTATTCCAGGCTGACAATGATTTTGTTCATACAGCTCTCTCAAAAAGTTTGTTGGTTTAGCATGCAGGAAGCAAGGGTCCAAGCCATCAAACAGCAAGACTTTCCACAAGCCTTTCTTAGATAACTGCATATTCAATCCTGATTTACAAGTTACAAGTTAAGTCCTCAAATGGGGCACTATTATCTGGGAGCTTGATTTTCAGAGGCTTGAAATTTCCAGAATCAGTTTCTGTTTTCTTTGTGCCCAACAATTCAGTCCTCAACTTATCTTTCTCATCTAGCATTTTGTTATAAGCTGCAAGGAGAAGCCAAGCCTCATTCTCTGAGTTTACTTTTGAAATTAAATTCAGCTAAATTCCCAGGCTTGCCATTTTCAAATTCTGCCTTCCATAAAACACCAGGAGCTAATCTTGCTATTAATAAGTTCTCTGCAACTTTAAAACATGGATCACCTTTCCTCTAGTTTTCAATAATAGTTTCATCATTTACTTCTAAGGCATCATAAAAAGTCTCCTTAGCATCCATATTACCATCCCAGTCTCTTCAAAGCACTGTAGGTCTTTTCTTCCAAGTGTCTCAGAATTCCTCCGAAAAATACCCCTTACCCATGTATAAAACCTTTCCAGCTTTTAGAAAATTGCAAAAGCACGTCCCCACTCTCTGGTACCAAATTCTGTATTAGTAAGCCAAAGAGGTGCTGATGCAAAATACCAGAAATCTGTTGGCTTTTATAAAAAGTATTTATTTGGGGTAGAAGCTTACAGTTACCAAGCCATAAAGCATAATTTACTTCCCTCACCAAAGTCTATTTCTAGATGTTGGGGCAAGATGGTTGCCAACATCTGTCAAGAGTTCAGGCTTCTTGGGTTCTGCTCTTCCCAGGGCTCCATTTTTCTCTGGGTTCAGTTGTTCTGCTCCTAAATGCTTACTTCACAGGGTACAACTCAGAACTTCCAACTCTGTCATTTGACATGTCTTTTCTCTGTGAGTCCCCACCCACCAAAGGGCAGGGATTCAATGCCCTACTGATGTGGCCCAAGCAAAGTCCTAATCATAATTTAATCAATTAACAGTGATACCTCTGACAGAACAGTTTACAAACATAATCCAATAACTATTTTTGGAATTCATAAACAATGGCAAACTGGTACATTACCTTAAAAGGAATGAAAATGAGAACACAACATATGAAAACCTATGTGGTGCAGTGAAAGCAGTGCTGAGGAGAAAATTTATAGCCATAAATGCCCATATTAAAAAAAAGACACAGCTAAAATCAAAGACCTAACTGCACCCCTGGTGGATGTAGAAAAAGAACAAACTAATCCTAAAGCAAGTAAAAAGAAGAAAATAACAATGATTAGATCAGAAATAAATGAAATTGAAAATAAGAAAACACTAGAAAAAATTAACAAAACTAAAAGCTGGTTCTTTGAGAAGATTAATAAAGTTGACAAATCCTTAACCAGGCTAACAAAAAAAGAGAGAAGATGTTAATACAGAAATAAAAGATGAGGAAGGGGATATTACCAGTGATCCCACAGAAATAAAGAGGATCATATGAGAACACTTTGAAAGATCATATGTGAGCAAGATGGATAATTTGGATGAAATAGACAATTTTCTAGAAACACAAAAGCAGCCTACATTGATGAAAGAGGAAATTGATGAACTGAACAGATCAATCACAGATGAGATTTAATTTGTCATAAAAAACCTACCAACTAAAAAGAGCCCAAGACCAGATGGCTTCACAAGTGAATTCTTCCAATTCACACGTGAAGTGCCACAGGGAATTAAAGACACAAATTGCACCTTCAGCTGCTCAAATGATTCCAACACATCAACTTACTGCCAAGCAAAGGCTTCTAGTTGAATTTGCAGATGTCAGGGGCCAACTGTAAAACTCAGAGTTCTCTGAATGAACTTCTGTGTAGAATGCAATGTTAACTCAAGGATAAGTCCTAAAAATGTTAATTTGATGCATGCTCAGAATGTTATTAAATCTTATTTAAATTAAAATAGAAGATTAAAATAAAATAAGTAAAACCACTTACAAAGGAAGACTTAATAGTATCTATAGCAACTGTTTAGAACCAAGACTAAAAGTTATTTTCAGGTAGAAGTATTTTATCATTGAACTTTTTTAGAGTTGTTGGAGCAGGGTGCTAATGAAAAGCAGACTGATTTTTTTGAGGTACCAGGGATTGAAGCCTGGACCTGGTACATGGGAAGCAGGTGCTCAAACACTAAGCTATACCCTCTCCCCATGGTAATTTTAGATTATCTACAGCTGATGCATCCCTTTTCTGGGATTCTGGGACTGAAGGCTCTCTCCACCACTTTGTACCTTTTGCTGCCCCCCACCTAGTAGGCATCAGGCCAGTTCAGCCCACACCCTGACTGTGTACTGAAGGTGAAGGCACCCCCTGCCCAACTGTGCAAATATCCTGCCCCTCATCTGGTGGAGGATGAGAATAATTCTGGCTGCACTTGTACCCTAGGAGGATACTTGTCAGCATCCCATGCGCCTCTCATTTTCAGCGCCGGTGGTTGTGAGCCCACTCTGCACAGCAGATAAGCCTTTGTCCCAATAGGGATCTTAGGACCAGCAGGCAGCCTGGACCTACCCAGGCCTGCTCCTACAGACTGATGAACCTAATCCCACATGCAGACAGGGCTTGTCCCCAAACCCTCTCTCTCACAAAGTGTCTTTGTTCTGCTGCCTTTCGTCCCCAGGCCCTCCATCACTGCCTTCCCCGCAGCCTGGGAGGAAGAAAGCTTCCCATTCAGCATATATTTCTTCCAGGTCCTGTGCCAGCTTACCCTTTCCTTGCATTTGGGGAATATATTAGAAAGGTCGAACGTGGGGGCTTACTCCCTGACTGCAATGTATCAGCTGTGAATTCTACCAATCATTCCCTTAGCCTTTCTGAGCCCTCACTTCTGGACATAAAGAGGTCCCACCTCCCAGAACAGATATGAGGGAAACTAGAAGCCACATCTCCCTCCATCCTTGCCTTGCCTCAAACACCTCAACCTTGGTCTAGCCTCAAGAACTCACTTTGCCTTTACCTGGAGCCCCTTCTGCCCATGGCTCATTCTTCCTTTCCTCTCAGTCTATGATCCAATGTCACCATGTCACTTAAACCCTTTGAATGAAACAAACAATTCCTACCCAATTTCTTTTTTCATTGTAACACTCAGTATATTATGCAAGTGGTTCTCAAATATTTTGCTCTCAGGAATGCTTTATGAGGATTGCCAGATTTTGCAAATACATGAAAATTCAGGGTACCGAGTTAAATCTGAATTTCAAATAAATAACAAACCTTTTTTAGTGTAAGTATGTCCCAAATATTGCATGAGGCATACTTATATTTTTTCTTGCAACCCTATCCTTTACATTCTTAGAAATTAGTGGAGATCTCAAAGAGCTTTAATCTAAGTGGGTTATGAATATTAATATGAGAAACTAAGATTGAAAATTGTTAGGATATTTTCAATTCTTTTAAAAAAATAATAATAAAAGCACAGAGAGACTAACATTTGATGAATTTTTTTATTTTTCTTTTTTATATTTTATTATTATCAAAATAATGAAGATGCTCCAATAATTAATGAAATGATGAATGCTCAACTATATGATTATACCAAGTATCATTGTGCAGTTTGGATGGATTTTATGCTTTATTAATATGCATCAATAAAATTGATTTGTTTAAAAAAATAACAAAAAACCTATGAACTAAGAATAGTCCAGGACCAGATGGCTTCACAGATGAATTCTACCAATCATTCCAGAAAGAACTAACACAAATCTTGCTTAAACTCTTCAAAAAATAGAAGTGAAGAAAACATTGCCTAACTCATTCTATGATGGCAACATCAAACTAACACCAAAGCCAAGTAAAGACACCACAAGAAAGGAAAATTACAGACCAAGCTCTCTAATGAACCTGGATACTAAATTCTTCAACAAAATACTTGCTAGTCATACAAAACACCTCAAACAAATTATACACCATGACCAAGTGTGTTTTATTCTTGGTAACAAGGATGGTTCAACAACAACAACAAAATAAATCAATGTATATCACATTAACAGATCAAAAGGAAAAAACCACATGATGATTTTATTGATGTAGAAAAATTATTTGACAAAATACAGCATTCTTTCTTGATAAAAAAACACTTTAAAAGACAAGAATAGAAGGAAATCTCCTCAACAAGATAAAGGGTATATATGAAAATCCCACAGCTGACATCATATTCAATTGTGAAATGCTAAAGGCTTTCCCTCTAAGATCTGGATCAAGACAAGGATGCCCACTGTCACCGCTCTTATTTAACGTTGTGTTAGTAATACTTGCTCAAGCACTTAGGCAAGAAAAAAAAAGGCATGTAAATTGGAAAGGAAGAAAGAAAAATTTCACTATTTGACATGACATGGTCCTATACTTAGAAAGTCCTGCTAAATCTACAGCAAAGCTTCTAGAATTGATAAATGAGTTCAATAAAGTGGAATAATAAAAGATCAACACGAAAAAGTAGCATTTCTATACACAAATAATGAGCAATTTGAGGTGGAAATAAAAAAATTCTATTCACAATAGCAACTATAAGAATCAAATACCTGGGAATAAACTTAACTAAAGATGTAAAGAACTTATACACAGAACCTAGCAGAGCATTGTTAAAGGAAATCAAAGAAAGTCTAAATAAATAGAAGAATATTCCATGGTCATGGATTGGCAGACTAAGAATCATTAAGATGCCTGTACTACCTAAATTGACTTAGAGATGTAACACAATCCCGATAAAAAATGCAACATCATTTTTTGCTGAATTGGAAAAGCTAATAGTGAAATTTATCTGGAAGGACTGGAGGCCCTGAATAGCCAAAGACATATTGAAAAAGAAAAATGAAATTGGAGAAATCACACTACCTGACTTTACATCATTCTACAAAGTTTCAGTGGTCAAAACTGCATGGTATTGGCAGAAGGATAGACATACTGACCAATGGAAAAGAATGGAGAGTTCTGAGAGATCTTCACATATATACTCAACTGATATTAAACAAGGCTGCAAAGCACACTGAACTGGGAGAGAAAGGTCTAGTCAATAAATGTTGCTTGGAGAACTGGATATCCATATCAAAAAAAGAAAGAGAGGATCACTATATCACACCCTATACAAAAATTAACTCAAGGTGGATCAAAGATCTAAATATAAGAACCAAGACTATAAAGCTACTAGAAGATAATATAAGGAAGCTTCTATGAGATCTTGTAGTAGGAAATGGTTTCATAAACTTTACAACCAAAGCACCAATAATGAAATAAAAAAATATATAGATGGGACATCCTCATTTTAGAAACTTTTGTGCTTAAATGGAGTTTGTCAAGAAAGTGAAAAGGCAGCCTACTCTATTAGAGAAAATATTTAGTAACCATCTTTTTGATAAGAGCCTACTACCCAGCAATTGTAAAGAAACCGTACATTTCAAAAAAACAACACTCATTTACAAAATGGGCAAGAGATTTGAATAAACATTTCTCCAAAGAAGTACAAATGGCTAAAAAGCACATGAAAAAATGCTCAAAATCACTAGCTAAAAGGGAAATGGAAATCAAAACTACAGTGAGATATCACCTTACACCTATTAGTCTGGTGGCTATTAAAACACAGAGAACTACAATTGCTGGAGATGATGTGAAGGAAAGGGAACACTTAACCACTGTTGGTGGGCATGTAGAATGGTGCAGCCATTGTGGAGGACAGTTTCGTGGCTCCTCAGGAAGCTAACTATAGAACTGCTCTATGATCTAACAATACCAATGCTGGGTATATAACCAGAAAAACTGAAAGCAGGGACACAAACTGATATATGCATACCAATGTTTGCAGTGGCATTATTCACTATTGCCAAAAGTTGGAAGGAACCCAAATGTCGATCCACAGATAATGGATAAGCAAACTGTGTTATATACAAACAATGGAATATTTTTCAGCTGTAAGAAACAATGTAGTATTAACATGGGATAACATGGATGAACCTGATTTTATATATATTTTTATTTTTTAAAGATACTTAGATTACATAAATGTTGCACAAAAAATATAGGGTATTCCCATATTCCCCAATTCCTACCTCTCCCACATTTTCCCACATTAACAATATCCTTCATTATTTTGGTACATTGGTTACAATTTATGAACACATTTTCGAGCATTGCCACTAAGCTTGAATTAGAGTTTACATTGTAGTTTACACTCTCTTCCACACAATTTTGTAAGTTATGAGAAGATATATAATGACTTATATCAGTCATTGTAATGCCATTCTGGACAATTCCCAAGTCAAAAATGCTCCCATAATACACCTGTTTTCCCTCTCCCTTCCCTCAGAAACTCCAGGGGCCACTGCCTCCACATCAATGATAAAAGTTTTTCCATTGCTAAAATGAAAATAAGTCTATAGTAGAATAACTGTAAGTCTAATCTAGTCTATCATTCATTCTCCAATCCTGAGACTCCTGAGATGATGATGCCCACTCTGC
>JAQZBX010083855.1:0-13330 GCA_029593785.1 Cabassous unicinctus | reverse complement strand
AGAGTGTAGACTACAATGTGAACTATGGTCCATGCTTAATGGCAAAGCCCCAGGATGCGTTCATCAATTGCAATGAATGTGCCACACTAATGAAGGATGTTCATGTGGGAGGGTGTGGGAGGTGCGGGGAGTGGGGCATATGGGAATCCCTATATCTTTTGTGTAGCATTTATGTAAACTAAGTAGCTTTTTAAAAAAAAAAATTCTAGAAAAAAATATAGGGGATTCCCATATACCTCATCCCTTCCTCCTCCCACACTTTCTCCCATTAATAACCTCTTTCATTAGTGTGGTACATTTGTTACAATTTATGAACATATATTAAAGTATTGCTACTTACCATGGTCTATAGTTTATGTAATGATTTACAATTTGCACTGCACAAATTTATAGGTTTTGACAAAATATATAATGGCTTGTATCTGTCAATGCAATGTCATGTCGAACAATTGAATTGACCCAAAAAATGCCCTATATTACACCTATTCTCTCTCCCTCCACTTAGAACCTCTGATAACCACTATCTTTATATCAATGTTACAAGTTCTTCCATTATAGAATAATAATTCTACTTTAGTCCATAGTTGAATTCCCCCCTCATGTTTGTTCATTCCTCAATCATGAGGATTTTGGGATGGTGATGCTTGCTCCACTTCTGATGGGGGTCTTAGATCCCATGGGGCAGATGGGTAGGTAGTCTCTGTTTTTTTTGGATAGACATTGTCCAACATCATCATTTTGTTAGTTGTCCTGGGCAAGTCCAATGAACTGGAGAGTAGGTGTTGGCTGCAACTCTGCTGATATTCAGGATTCAACCAGCATATGAACAGATGGAAGATTAAAGTCCCTGGGATACATATTTAGCAGGTATAATTCTAATTATAGGTTATATAAAAGGGGCACTAGAACCTTGCGTAGAAAAAAATAAATGAGTCCAACTCTGATACATTGGAGGGTAGGTTAGCATATATTCCAAGGTAAGCCCCACTGACAGCATGCCAAATTCCTGAGGTTGTCTGCCCTGCATATAGTGTCTAGATTTCTCAAGAGCCCTCAGGAGCACCCCTGCTTGAAGCATTGTTAACTGAGGCAGTCAGTGAGATCCTCTTTAGACGTGCATAAGCATAACCTCTGGAATGACATCCTGACTCACTTTGAAATCTCTTAGATGTAAAACTCATTTGTATATAATATTTCCCCATTTTGTTCAAGGTCTTTTTCCAAATGTGTCACTAGTGGCATTTGGTAATAATCCCTCACTGCCAGGGAGGCTCATCCACGGGAGTCATGTCCAATGCATAAGATCTCTATTGATGCAATGGTGGTCAAACATTTCACAGATCATATTATTCTTAGAGTTTCCAAGAGAGAAGTCTAAGCCTACAAGTTTTACTTATCAGTCACCACTCACAAACAGTTATTACTCAAGGCTTGTTGTGTAACTATTAAGAAATGAAATGCTGCTGTGACTAGAAAGGAAAATAACTTGAAGGGTTGTGGGAAAATGCAAAATCATACATATTACACCAGATCACGCTCATATGGTTAAAACTGGGCTTCCCTACAAGCATGGATAACAGAATAAAATATGTTCTTGTGAGAAATCTAAAATGGCATAGTAGGGAAAGACAGTCTGTCCTCTTCCTTTAGAAACTGTGACAAGATAGGCAAAAGGGAAGCACATGTGTCATAGGGGTGATAGGAGAAGGAGGTTGAAGAGGGATGGGTTCCAGCTGGGCACTGGGGATAACAGAAAACACACAGCTGGCCCTGCAGATGAAGAAAACTTACCAGCCTGTCCCAGAGAAGATTGCATACCAGTTGACCCAGGGAGAGAGGAAAACACCCCAAACAGTCCTGGTGGAGGGGTAGCCATGCAGCCAGTCCTGGGGAGGAGGAGTGAAAAAGCCAGAGCTGTTAGATGGGGAGCCGTGTAGCCTGCTCTGGAGAAGATGGGAGCTGTTGAAGTTTCATCCCACAGGTGTGCCTGTGCCCAGTCTCCTTATGGTAGGCAGAGCCTGGCAAGCCATGGGGAGAGCCGAGAGAACTTAGTCAAAGGGTTTTTCTTCTCTTTTTTTTCCAATTTCCTTTTGGAAAATTATTTTTTATTATTTCTATTTTTTTCATTAGGTATTGGCAGAGAGGCAGACTGTGGGGTGATTGATTGGCAGGTACAAACGGCTGGAGAGGAGTAGATTAGTGAGTAGCTGGTGGTCAGAGAGGTAGACCTGTTTGTGTGTATGCAAGAGGGAGTGATGGATTGGCCAAAACAGGCTGTCTGAGAGGATGAGCCTAGCTGTTCCTGGTGGTCTGCGAGGGACGCAGATTTTTGTGTCCTTTTGTTTCATTTTATTTGTTTCTTCTCCTCTTCCTCATTTTCATTACTTCTGTTTCCTTCTTTTCTTTTTTATCTTCCCACTTTTCTTGCCTTTTTTTCTTTTTCTTTTTCCTCCTTTTTTATCTTTTATTTATCATTATTTTGCCCTCTTTTTTCATTTTCTCTTTCCTTCCTCTTCTTATTTTTTCTTTCTTCTCCATCTTTCTTTAATTTTTTCATTCTTGTTTTCTTCCTTCCTTCCATTCCCTGTGCTGTCTTTTTTTCTTCTCTTCTCACTTGTCTGGAATTTTATTTTATTTTATTTTTTCCTGTTTCCTTTTTTAACATTTTAAATTTTTGCTCCTGTTTACTATTTTTCCATCTTATTATTATTTTTTTCTGTCTCTTTATTCTTTGTCCTACTTATTTTTTATTTTTTATTTTCTTTTGTCTCTTCTTTCTTTCTTTTTTGTGGATCTAATATTGATTTCCATTGACATGGACAGCTACAAGGATATAGAATAAGTGGAATTAATTGTCAAAGAGGACTCCTATTGCAAAACCAATGTCTATGAAAAAGGAACAGTTCAGCAGGCTGATGAATAAGATCCGAGAATTGTCCAGCTATGGAAACAACAATAATCCAAATCTATTTGTGATATTTTAAAGATGCAATAAAATGCAATAAAATTTATCTGTTGATTTGAAAAAATAGTATAGAGGAGGAAAAAGTGATTTTAAGGCAAAAACAAATAGACCACAGATGGGAAGACAGTGAAAGATTTCTCTAACAGCGGGCTTTTGAAAAGCTATCATTTCAATTCTCCTCCCCAAGACTGGCATCCTAATGATTTTAAGAGTAGTCTAAGGCAGGGGTGCATCTCAAAGGTGTGTGTGTGTGTGTGTGTATGTGTGTGTATAATTAGATTTAAATTAGGAATTGGGTCACATGACTGTGGAGATTGGCATGTCTGAATTCTGTAGGGCAGGCTACAAGCTGGGAACTCTAGTGAAGGTTTTCAATGAATTTCCCAGGAGATGTTGGCTGGCAGAAGTAGAGATGAAAATTCTTCCTTCTGACTGCTGAAATCATCAGTTCTCCCTTCAGGTCCTTCAACTGATTGGATGAAACTTCTCTCATTGCTGAAGGCAATCTCCTTTGTGGATTGTAGATATAATCAGCCACGGATGCAATCAACTAATTATTCAAATCCATGAAATACCTTCACAGTATCAATAAAGCTAGTGCTTACTTGACACAACTAGACACCATAACTTAGCTGAGTTGACACATGAACTTAACCATCACAGTCCACACTTTTTTTAACTTGGCACCCATAAAAACCTCCTTGAATCATACTTAATCTCTAAATAAAAACAATAACAATCATACTTTTGCCTGACATAAACCAGTTGTTCTGCATACAACCAGAAATGTAATAATTCTTTCCTCAGAAGACTAGGTAAAGCCTTGGGTAATAGTCACTCTTAAGCTTGCTATCATGTCACTTAAATACTATGACATAAAGTTAATAAACTTATATTATATGATAAGAGGATAATATGGAAGAAATCAATGATATTTACTTTATGTATTTATTCATAACAAAAAAAGGAAAAATACTCATAACCATTAAATTCCTCATTTCTGCAACTGGTTATATGGACATAGCTCATATTTTTAACTACCTTCTTCCACTACCCATTCCATATTCCCTTTACTCTCAGCAAGTAGGTCAGTTGGCCTTGGTTCTTTGCCTGGAGAGGTGACCCAAACCGTCATTCTTGAGAGTTCTGGGCCATTAATAGTCCTGTTTGGATTGGGTTCTTGTAGTTTTTCATTGACATTATTTCTCTTCCTCACCTGTTGATTCAGAGGTATGAGGAGCCCAAAGTGACTGTGTAGCAGTCTTAACTTCCAGTTCAATGGAATTGTTGTTGTGTCACCTGGTGAAAACATGCCATCTTTTGGAATGGAGACCTGTAGACTAGAAGAACTTAAGGTCATGGGGAGAGGAAACAAAATAGTTTCTAGTTTATCACTGGAGGGAATAGTGAGTGGTACTACTCCTATTTCCTTGCCTTGATTCCTGGACCTGTGAATCCTAGCTATAGGAGAAAGAGCACCACAGAGTGGACACAGATTTAAAGCATATAGAGTCTCCTGTAGAACACTGTTCCAGTCCTGCAGAGTATTGCCATGCAGTTAGCACTGTATTTGAGTCGTCAAAAGGACATTCCCTTCTTCTGTAAATCCAGCTGGTTCGAGATGATGGGGAGCATGTTAAGACCAGTGAATTCCATGAGTATGTGCCTATTCCCTCACTTCATTTCCTGTGAGGTGTGTTCTTTGGTCAGAAGCCATGTTGTGTGGAATACCATGATGGTATATAAAGCATTCCATAAGTCCACGGATGTTAGTTTTGACAGAAACATTGAGGGCAGGGAAGGCAAATCCATATCCAGAGTATGTGTTTATTCTTGTAAGAATAAAATGCTGCCCTTTCATAATGGAAGTGGTCCAATGTAATCTTCCTACCACCGGATAACAAGCTGATAACCTTGGTGAATGGTGCCCTATCAGGGACAGAGTGTTGATCTCTGCTGCTGGCAGGAGGGACATTCAGCAGTGGCTGTAGTTAGGTCAAACAGCCAAAATCATTATATTTTTTAATTCCACAAAACTCTGTTATGTGTAAAATATACTATCACCCAGAGCCTTGCTTCTTATAAACACAGCAGTATCCAATGGTGATAATTTGCATATCATTATTGCCATTTCACATCATGGACTATAAGTGCCATGTTGATCATTGGAAATAGAGACTTTAGTGCCTTTTAATCTAGTCAAATTAGAGAATAGATTTCAAAAACCCTGGAACCCTCTCAGATTCTGTTTCCCATGAACCACTCTTGTAACCACAATCTGTATTAGGGTTCCCCAGGGAAACAGAACTGAAAGGAGATAGCTATATCTACATAACTATATCTATATCTATATCCATAAATATTATGAAAATTTTTATAGGAATTGGCACACAAGACTGTTTTGTTTGTCAAGTCCAAACTCCACAGTGTAGGGTGAAAATTTGGAATTTTGATGAAGGCTTTGATGAATTACCCAAGAGAAGAAGGCTGACTGAAGTAAGAGATAGAAATTCTTCTTTCTGACTGCTGAAATCATGAGTTCTCCCTTTAAGACCTTCAAATGATTGGGTGATACTCATCTCATTTCTGAAGTCAATCTATTTGTTAATTTTACATCTAACCAGCCACAGATGCAATCAACTAATGATTTAAATTCACAAAATGCTATCACAGGAAAAATCTTGTCAGCACTTGCTTAACCAAATAACTGGACATCATAACCTAGCCAAGTTGACACATGAACTTAACCATCATAGCCTCCATTCCTAGAGCTTATCCAATATAATGTATTTTGTTTAATTGTCATAATCTTTTTAATTTATCTTTTTTCTTTGTTTAACAGTGGAAACATATATATAACATAAATATTCCCATCCCATTCCCTCCCAAACACACCATTCAATGGGATTAATCACATTCACAATGTTGAAGTACTATCACTACCATACTTTACTAGAAATTCCCCTTTACCCTAAACAGAAACCCTACACACATTTTTCATTAACTGCACATTGATCCTTCCTCTCACCACTGGTATCCTGTATTCTACTTTCCTGTCTATATGAATTTGCATGTTGTCTGATATTTTCCTTGTTGTTACCATGGTGCTTAAATTTAAAATCCTAAATCTATAACAATCTCTTTTTGATAAAAAATTAACTTCAGTAGCATATATAATCCATGTTCCTATACTCCTTGGTCCCCCACCTTTATGTAGTTTTTGTCAGAAATTAAATATATACACATTGAATCCAAAACGATTGATGTATCATTACATTTTATGCTTTTGTCCTTTAGTACCTGTAGTAAATAAACAATGAAGTTACAAATCAAAAACACAATAATACTGGAATTTATATTTATCCATGACATTGTCTTTACAGGAGATATTTATGTCTTCATGTGACTTCAATAAATTGTCTAATGTCCTTTCCTTTCAACTTACAGAACTTCCTTTAGCATTTCTTATAGAGTTGTTTTAGGGGTGATGTAATTGCTCAGCTCTTGTATACTTAGGAATGTCTTAATCCCTCCCTCATTTTTGAAATAGAGCTTCACTGGATATAGAATTCTAGGTTGGCAATTATGCTTTCAGTACTTTAATTATATCTTCCCACTGCCTTCTTTGCTCCTTGGTTTCCAATGATGAATGGCACTTAGTCTTATTGGGGCTCCTTTGTATGTGACACATTGCTTCTCTCTTGTGGCTTTCAGAAATCTCTATCTTTGGCATTGGACAGTTTGATTATAATATGGTGTGGTGTGTATCTATTTGAGTTTATCTAGTTTTCAGTTTGCTGATCATCTTGCATGTGTCTATGTATGACTTTCATTAAATTTGGGGAGGTTTCAGCCATTATTTCTTTGATTATTCTCTCCACCATTTTCTCTCTTTATTCTCCTTTTGTAACTCCTACAATATGTGTATTCGTATTCTTGATGGTGCCTCAACCGTTCTTCAGGCTCTGTTTACTTTTTTTCTTCATTGTTTCCCCTTTCTATGACTGAGACGAGTTGATTTCAATTATCTTTCCTTCAAGTTCACTAATTATTTATTCTGACAACTCCAATCTGCTGTTGAATCCTTTTAAGGAATTTTTAATTTCTGTTGCTGTGGTCTTCAGTTCTGTTTTGTTCCTTTTCATAGTTTCTACCTCTCTAATCATATTCTCTTTGTGTTACTCTATCATTTTACTGATTTCCTATAGTTATTTGATCATATTTTCATTTAGCATTTTTACCATATTTAGGATCATTTAAAAAAATATCTTTGTCTTGTATGTCCCAGGTCTGATCCTCCTCATTGATGGTTTCTAATGCTTTGATCTTCTCCTTTGCTTGGGCTATCACTTCCTGTTGCTTTGTATGTTTTGTCAAGTTTTGTTGAAGCCTGAACATATTTATATCTTAATGTGGTATTGTTGGAATTTAGACTCTAAAGCCTCTGTTTCTTAAACTTGTATCCAGCTGTTGCTGTGACAGAGCTTTCCTTGAATGATAGGAGCTAATAAAATAAATTAAACAAGGAAAAAAAGAAAACACCTTTTCTAATCTTTGTAGGTTGTCCTGTGTAAGTGCTCTCCTTTAGAGTTTATCAGTACAATTAATTTAGAGAATAGTTTCAAGCCACAGCATCGGGGCCTCCCTGGTCTTTTTGGCACACGCATCTTGTCTTGAACATGCACATTTGACCCTAAGAATTCCCCCATTTGTATGGCTCTTAATGTTCCTTCTCCCCTAGGAAACTTTCCTCACTATCTTAGGTACTTCACTGTATGTCCTACAGCCAATAATCCATGCCCCATATTTTCATTTGACTGCTCTATGACCTGCCTTCTACATGAAAGGCAAGTTCTAGGACAGCAAGTCCCTCAGGCCACCACCAGTAAGATTGGATGGGCATACATGTTCACAATATGTACACAAAAGTTACTCTGCCTTCTCTGGAACTATGCCCAAGGTTCCACATCTTGATACCACTGGTAAGGGTTAGGGGGGAGCTAGCCAGAGCACCACAAAAGCCTGCCATTTTAATTAGCCTTTTTCTTGATTTGGTACTCACCCTATTATTGCAGTCCTTTAGCTGTTTTATAGAAGTTTGAGAAAGATGTTTCTGCCAGTTCTTGCTGGCTGTTCAAATCCTCTGTTGTGGGATGGAGCCCTGAATCTTCTCACTCCACCATATTATTCTTATGAGCTTCTATTTTGAGAAAATTTGAAAGCGACCTGCAGGACTGCAGGGGTAGGAGGGGTCTGTTTTCTAATTAATGAACACCTGAAGCATGAAGTCCTGGTTCTTTAAAAGGACCAACCAATTTATAGCCAATGGAACAACTATTCTCCCAAACATTCAAGCTGAAAATCACAAAGACACCATTTAATATTCTTTAAACCATTAGTTCCCAACTTCCCAGGGCAAAAACTCTTGTTTATTTTACCTTTCAAATATTTCTTTCACATGTCTTTCTTTACAGTCTCTCTTCCCAAGACTATAGTTTTGATCATCATTTTATGCCTGGGTTATTATAATCGACTCCTGACTGATCCCCTTATTCTTATCTCTCCCTTTTCCAATCATTTGTATACACAGTCACCAGAACAGACTTGCTAAACACAAACCCACACAAGAACTTCCAGTGGGTCCCCATTTCCTAAAACAGAAGTCTAGACATTCTCGGGTATTATAGTCATGAGGTTTGTTACAAGTTTTCCCTCTTCCTTTTGCCATTGTAAGTCTTTGTCATTCTTTGAGACTCAGTTTAATCCCTGTACAGTCTCTCCCCCACCTCATATCATTTCTAGCACTTATTGTCTCCACTATTTATTTGCCTACTAGTCTATCCACATGAAAATGAAAATCATCATACCATATAATATATATTCTGTATCCTTAATTAGATTCTGAACACCTTGGAGTCTGGGAGCATGTCTTTGCCAGCCCCTCAAAACTGAACATATTGTTCAAGAATTTGTTAAATATATCAAAGATTGAATGACATTGAATTAAACCACGAACATCCATTCTCATCTTCTGACCTGAAGTTCCACAGGGCAGTTAATGAATTTTTTAACTTAGATTTTTTTTAGAGACCTAAATGAAAGGTCTGAGCAAGAATAGAGTTCAATCCTGTTAATCACCTCACTACTTACTCTTCAACTAGAAGCAATTGGTATCAGAAATTTGGTGCTGTTTTCTCACACATGCATAAGCCAGACAATTCTGCAAGAAAGATTTGTGTTGCAAAAAATATATAAATTCCCTATCTAGCTGGATCCTCTTAAGAATTCCAAATTCCAATGTGTGAAAAGATTCTAATCTTTACCAGAATGGAAATTCTGTGATGTAAGAACTACCTGAAGAAATTTTCCTTCTCAGATCAATAATAGAGGAAACCCTACAAAAGCTTTTAGTGTCTACAGATGTTACTGATGCAAGGGATTGCAATAATTCCATCAAAGGCAGAAAAACAACTATGGCAAGCAATGTTTTAGTGCTTCTGTGAGAGAAACAAACACAAATATCAAGTTTGATCAGCAGAAATGCATGTGTTTCTTAAAAATAATACTATATTTGTTAGAAAAAAATGCCAAACAAAATATACTTTTAAAGCCAAGCATGTCATTGTACATTTATCATCATCATCATCGTCATCATTACTAGAAAGTGTGATCAAGAAACCTGGAAAAAGAGGCATGCATGAAGGTTTTTCTGAATGCATATCATTACAAATCAGAATTTGTCTATTTACAGTTATTTAGATATTTCCAGTAGACAATTAGATTAGACTTTCTTACCACTTAATTCCAATAGAAGTAAAAATTAGGACAATCCTGCTACAAATTATATATTACAAATTCAGGGGCATATATCATAAGTTGTGTTTTTAGAATGCTAAACTTTAAATAACATTTTATATATTCTCACTTGATTGTGATACTTCTAAATCTATCTATAAGGTGTTTTTACCCTAGAAAAATATTTTATCCCAAGAAGTCTTAAGAAGATTAACATAGTATTTAAGACAAATAGATTTATTTGAAATATTTTCAAAACATAATCTAACAATACAGTTTTACAAGTTATCCAGGAAGAATCAGAGGAAATGAAATATTTTATCTCTTTAAAAATCCATTAATACTATTACATAAATTATATATGTTATATTAAATATATATATATATATTAATATTAAATGATAAGTTTCTTTAAAGCCAATCACATAATACCAGTTGTACTTGGCAGCTACACCAATGATCATGTAAATGTTGCCATTTCCTGGATTTAATTTTATGTGACAGTTTTGTTATTAAACATATATTTAGTGTCTTTTTACATTAACTTTAATAGAAATAAATTTAAAGAAAAAAGAGGGAGTTGTATAGAAATTATTTTCACTGGTTACTTCAGAAGTGTGAGGAAGATGGCTGTGATTATGGAAACAACACCGTTCAAAATTCTAAAGTGATAGAATAAAAATAAAAGAACTGCAAGGGTCCTAAGGATTCACTAACCCAACCACCTAATTTTGTAGATGAGGAAACTGAAGTACAGAGATGTGAAGTCAGACATCTATGGTCAGTCAGGGCAGGATTAGGTGTCCCTTTCATTACTTCATGCTTTCTCTAGAGGGTAAGTTTCTAATTAGTAGTTTTATGAGATCTTAATATATTCTGGATACAAAACCTTTATCAGATAAATGATTTGCAAAGATATTTTCCTATTCCATGATTATATTTTCACTTTCAGGGTTGTAAACATAAAACCTTTAAGAATTTTTAATTAGAATGTACTTTAATATACCCCCTTTTTCTTTTGCCACTTATGCTTTACATGTCATTAATGAGTAACTGTTGCTTAAACCAAGATTAGAAAGATTTACTCCTATATTTCCTGTTATAGTTTTAGATGTTTCATTTAGGTCTCTAAAAAAACTAAGTAAATTTTGTGGTATGGTGTAAGGTATGGGTCTAAATTCATTATTTTGCATTTATATGACAAGTTATGACAGTACAATAATTAGATGGCACTTTTCTTTATCTTTGAATTGTTTCATTGCTGAAGGCAATCTCCTCACTTGATTGTAGATATAAGCAGCCATAGATGCAATCAGCATACTGATGATATAAGTCCATGAAATATCGTCAGAGAAACAATCAGGCCAATACTTGTTTGATCGAATAACTGGACACCATAACCTGGCCAAGTTAACACATGACCTTAGCCATCACCAATGTGTTCCTTTCTCTTTCATTTTTTTTTTTGGAAGAATTTCTAAAGTATTGGCATAAATTCTTCTTTGAATGCTTGGCAGAGTTTTCCAGTGAAGCTATCTGAACCTGGAATTTTCTTTATGGGAAGGCTGTAAATTTCTAACTAAATCTTGTTACATCTGCATAGGTCTATTAACATTTTCACTTGTTTGAGTTACTCTCAATTATTTGAGTCTTATTAGGGGTTTGAGCACTTCATCAAAGTTATCTAATTTGTTGGTACACAATTATTCATAGTATCCATTTTCTTTCTGTAAAATTGATAATGATGTCTTCTCTTTAATTCCTCAATTTAGTAATTGAAGTCTTGTCTCATGTTTTCATGGTCCTTCTTCCTGAGTGTTTGTTTATTTCTTTTTATCTTTTCAAAGAAACAAGTTTGTTTTCTTTCATTTTCTTTGTTGTTTTTCTATGCCCTAGCACATTTATTTCTACTTGAGTTTTTATTATGTTTTTCCTTGTACTTTGGGTTTAGTTTGCTCTTCTTTATCCTGTGTTTTAAGGGGGAAAGTTAAGGTATTGATTGGAGATCATTTTATTCTTCTTCAAACATAGGGATTCATGGGTATAAATTTCCCTCTAAGAACTGTTTTAGATATATCTAATAATGGTTGGTATGCTGTGTTTCCATTTCCATTCACCTCAATGTATTTTTAAATTTCCCTTGTGATTTCTATTTTGTCCCATTGTTATTTAGAGATGTGCTATTTAATTTCCACATATTTTTAAAATTTCCAAATTTCTTTCTTTCATTGATGTATAAATTAGTTCCATTATTATTTGAGGAGATGTGTTGCTTGATTTCAACCCTTTTAAATTTATTGAGGCTTGTTTTATGGCATAGCATATGCTCTATATGTGTTTCAGAAGAATGCATATTCTGCTCTTGTGTGGAGAGATTTATTGACATTTGTTAGGCATCATTGATTTATGATGTTCTTCATGATTTCTATTTCTTTTTTTATTTTTTGCCTAAGTCTTCTTTCAAATATTGAAAATTGGTTATTGAAATCTCCAATTATTATTACTGACTTGTATATTTCTCTATTCAACTTTATCAGTTTTGCTTCATGTATTTTCAGGCTATGTTGTTTATTACATATATGTTTATAATTATTATGTCTTCTTGATGGATTCACCCTTTTTTCATGTTTTCTAATTCATTCTGCCAATCTCTAACTTTTGTTTGGTGTGCTTAATCTATTTTCATTTAATATAATTACTGAGTAGCCTTTACATCTGCCATTTTAATATTGGTTTTCTCCATGTTTTAGACCTATTTCCCCATCTGTCTCTCCATTACTGCCTTCTTGTGTAGAATAGATATATTCTAGTGTACTTTTAAAAGTCCCTTTTAGTTTCTTTTAAAAGTATTTTCTTAGTGGTTGGCCAGTGAATAACAATTTAGATTTTACAATATAGTTTGGAATAATAGAAACTTAATTTCAATAATACACAAAAAATTTGTTCCTATATAGTTCTGTTCCTTTCTTCCTCTTTTGTTCTTTTATTGTCATTCAAATTAATATATATATATATATATATTTACACCTACCAACATTGATTTTACAAATATTCCTTTATGCAGCTATCTTTTTAATCAGAGAGGAGCAGAAAAAGGTTACAAAATACATTTATACTGTCTTTTACATTTACTTATATAGTTGCCATTAACAGGGCTCTTTATTTCTTTATGTAGATTGGAGTTTCTGTCTAATAACCTATCCTTTCAGGTCTCTCTTTAGTATTTCTCATAGGGCAGGTCTATTTGCACCAAATCCTCTCAGTTTTGGTTATGTGAGACTGCCTTAATTTCTAATTCTTGGTTGACAGACTTTTTTCCTTCTGTACTTTGAATATGTCATCCCACTGCTTTTTGGCCTTCATAGTTTCTCATGATAAGTCAGCTGTTGATTTTACTGAGGAGCCCTTGAATGTGATGAGTCACTTCGCCCTTGCTATGAAAATTCTCTGTTTGTCTTTGGCTTCCAAAAATTGTGACTATGATGTGTCTGAGTGTGGAGCTCCTTGAGTTTATCCTACTTGGTGTTCATTGATTTGCTAGCATATAAATATGTGTGTGTGTGTGTGTGT
>JAQZBX010083854.1:0-13330 GCA_029593785.1 Cabassous unicinctus | reverse complement strand
TATATATATATAGTAAAACATAGATTGTATAGTATTAGGAATTTCTCTGTTTTGTATAAGCATTTTTCTTGGAATGACAATATTATCTGGCTTTCATTGTATAATGAAATAATAAATTACCAGAGTCATTGTAGGATTGATTTGGCAACAGCATTTTTTTTCCTTAACCCCAGTGGCCGAACCTTGCCTAAATTGTAAATCCCAGGATGTATTGCTGTCCTTTTGAAGAAGTCACATTATTCGTTTTCTACAGACATTAATTTTATTCCAGTTTTTCTTCTCTAGGTAATTAGGGTATCTTGAACCCATTATTCATTTGAGGGTTTATAAATCCTTCTCCAGCTTGAAATGACTTTCTAGATCTGAACCTACTTTCAAGGATCTTTATCTTCCTTTCCACCACAGCTCTCATGTAGTTGAAATAACATGGTATAAAAGAAATCATAATCTTTACCTCTTAAGCTACAACCCCAGTTTCTCACACAGCCAAAAGGATAGAGTATTTCTGATAGTATAGAAAATACAAAAGTAGATATATATATACATACAAACACACATACACATTCATATATATACATACATACTACATACATACACAATCATGACCAAGTTCAGTTAATTTGTTTTGTTTTGATTTTTAATTCTCCCCAATAATACTATTATAGGCTGAGTCATTCCTCTGGATTTGGATCTTAGAAAATATATCACCTTATCCCTAAACTTCCTGCCCCAGCCACCATTCATTGTAGATTTGTGCCCCAATGTCCTAAAGTGTGATAAATACAGTAGCTATCTCAGTGTGTCTATGTGCACTGTGATATGAATTTATCAGGTCAGGCCCTGACTGAAGATGCAGGTATATAACCCAAGATGGGTCAATAAAAGAACCTCATCATTCTCAGTGATTGTTTCAATGAGGATATGTGATCCAAGCTAGTCCAACCAGAGTCTTTCCTATGACTTAATCAAATATCAGAATAGACTTCCTCTCTATTTCAAGGTGTTTAAGTTTGTATGAGATAAACATGGAACTACTGGCAGCCATCTTTCCTGCTATGAGATAATATCCTGTCCAAGGGATTAAAAGAGAGAGAGAGAGCAAACCCTGGTGACAGCATTTGATACCTTGAACCCAGCAAGCAAGCAGAGATAAGTAAACCTGGAGGTACAGAGACTGGGCAATGCCATATGGTCCAGGTTTGTATGAACACAGTAGTTCTTTAGGACTTCCCAGCAATGTGGGCCATTTTTTCCCCCTTAATCTAATTAGAATTGGGTTTCTGTCACTTGCTATTAAAGATCCAGAATAATACTTAAGATATTTTTGTTTTATTTTTGAACTTCTCATTGAAATATAGCATACATACGAAAACATTAAGCATTATAAGTATTCTGTTTGATAAGCTCTCACCAAGTAAACACTCTCAGGATGCATCATCCAAATCATATAGCACTCTAAACATCACCAAATCCCCCCTTATTCCCTTTCCAGTCATAATCCTTTCTAAGAGTAACTATAATAGTATTTTTCCTTTTTTCAATATTTTATTGTGAAGATTTTCAAACATGCAAAAATGTGGAAAACTTTAAAGTAGACTCATATAGCCACCACCTAGACTCTACAATAAAACATTTTACAATACTCACTTTATCACATATCTAGCCATCTATTCACCCCTCTCTATCCCTTATTCTACCACACTTTTTATGAATTCAAAATAATCTACTGTTACCCGTATACTGTCTTGCAAGTTTATCAGCATGCATATCCTTAAGGAGCATCCATATCTTCTGTTTTTGATATATTTCTTTAATTAAAGAAGCTAAGGTTTACAGAAAAATCATGTAGAAAACACAGCATTCCCAAATTCACCTCCATTACTAACATTTTGCATTTTGTTACAATTGATGAAAGAAAATGACAATTGCAATACTAACTATAGTCCATGATTTATATTAGGGTATATTTCCCCCATATACCACTGATGATTAACAGCTTGCATGAGTGTGTCATTTGTTATAATTCATGAAAGAATATTTGTATAATTGTACTATTAATTATAGTACACTGTGTTGTATAATCCTATGTCTTAATTTTTAATTTTTATTGTAGTAACATATATGTGACCTAAAATTTCCCCTTTTAACAATGTTCACATATATTTTTCAGGGCTGTTACTTGAGTTCACAATGTTGTAATGCCATCACCAACATCCATTACCTAAACATTTCCATCATTCCAAATAAGACACTGTATGTTTTAAGCCTTAACTTCCCATTCCGTAACCGTTCCCCTGGTAAACTGTGTTCTAGATTTTGACACTTTGAGTTTGTTTACTCTAATTGTTTCAATCAGTGAAACCATATAATATTTGTACTTTTGCATCTCAACATGATCTCATCAAGATTCATCCATGTTATCACCTGTATTAAGACTTCATTCTTATTAATGGTTAAATAATATTCCATTGTATGTATATAATACATTTTGTTTATCCACTTATCTGTTGATGGGCACTTCGGTTGATTCCATCTTTTGGCAATTATGAATGATGCTGCTATGAACATCAGTGTGCAAATATGCTTGAGACTCTGCTTTCAGTTCTTGTGGGTATATACCTAGAAGTGGAATTGCCAGATCATACGATAATTCTATACTTAACTTCCTGAAGAACTCCCAAACTGTCTTCCACAGCAGCTGCACCATTTTACATTCCCAACAGCAATGAATGAGTGTTCCTATTTCTCCATATCCTTTTCAACACTTGTAATTTTAGGTGTTTGTTTTTTTTAATAGTAGCCATTCTATTGGGTGTGGAATGGTATCTCAGTGTAGTTTTGATTTGCATTTCCCTGATGGTCACTGATGTTGAGCATCTTTGCATATGCTTTTCAGCTATTTGGATATCCTCTTTGGAGAAATATTTATTCAGGTCTTTTGGTCATATTTTAACTGTATAGTTTGTCATTTTTTATTTTTGAGTTGTAGGACTTCTTTATATACTCTGAATATTAAACCCTTATCAGATGTGTGGTTTCCAAATATTTTCTCCCATTGAGTAGGTTGTCTTTTCACTTTCATGATAAAGTCATTTGATGCACATTTTTAGTTTAGATGAGTTTCTATTTTTTTTTTCTTTTGTTGCTTGTGATTTGAGTGTAAAGTCTCAGAAACTATTGCCTAACACAAGATCCTGAAGATGCTTCCCTATGTTTTCATCTAGGAGTTTTATAGTCCTAGATCTTATATGTACGTTTTTGATGCATTTTGATTTAATTTTTGTATATGGAGTGAGAAAAAGTTTCTCCATCATTCTGTTGCAACACCATTTGTTGAAGTGAATGTTCTTCCCCAATTGAGTGGACTTGGTAGCCTTGTAAAAAATTAATTGGCCATAGATGTGAAGATCTATTTTTGAACCCTTGATTGGATTCCATTGGTTTATATATCTACCCTTGTGCCATACCAAGTTGTTTTGACCACTGTAGCTTTGTAATAAGCTTTAAAGTCAGGAAGTGTGAGTCTTCCAACTTTGCTCTTCATTTTCAAGATGCTTTTGGCAATTTGGGGTTCCTTGCCCTTCCAAATATGATCATTGACATTTCCATTTCTGCAAAGAAGGCTGTTGGAATTTTGAGTGGGGTTGCACTGAATCTGTAAGTCATTTTGGGTACAATTGACATCTTAATGATATTTAATCGTCCAGTCCATGAACACAGAATGTCCTTCCATTTATTTAGGTCTTCTTTGATTTCTTTTAACAATGTTTTATAGTTTTCTGTGTATGTAAATTGCATCCTTGGTTAAATTTATTCCTAATATTTGAGTCCTTAAATTGCTATTGTAAATGGAATATTTTCTTGATTTCCTTCTCAGATTTCTCACTACTAGTGCATAAAAAACTACTGATTTTTGTGTATTGATCTTGTACCCCACCACTTTGCTGAATTTGTTTATTAGCTAGAGTAGCTTGGTTATAGATTTTTCAGGACTTTCTTTATATAGGATCACATCATATGCAAATAGGGAAAGTTTTATTCCTTCTTTTCCAATTTGCATGACTTTTATTTCTTTATCTTGCCAAACTTCTCTGTCTAGAACTTCCAGTACAATATTGAAAACAGTGGTGACAGTGGGCATCCTTGTCTTGTTGCAGATTTTAGAGAGAAAACTTTCCATCTTTCACCATGAGTATGATGTCAGCTATGGATTTTTCCTATATGCCCTTTATTATGATGAGGAAGTTTCCTTCTGTTCCTATTTATCTACGTATTTTTTATCAAGAAAGGTTGCTGATTTTGTCAAATGTGATTTTTTTTGTGTCAATTGAGATGCTTATGTGTTTTTCCCTTCGTTTTGTTAATGTGGTATGTTACATTAACTGATTTTCTTATGTTGAACAACCCTTGCTTATCTAGGATAAAACCAGTTGATCATGGAGTATAATTCTTTTAATGTGCTGTTAGAATCAATTTGTCAGTATTTTGTTGAGGATATTGCATCTATAGTCATAAGGCAAATTGGTCTATATTGGTCTATAATTTTCTTTTCTTGTATTATCTCTACCTGACTTTGGTATTAGGGTTATGTTGGCTGCATAGAATGAATTAGGTAGTGTTCACTACTGTTCATTTTTTTGGAAGAGTTTGAGAAGGTTTGGTATTAATGCTCAGAATAATTTTTAGAATTGAATTGTGAAGCAATGTGATCCTGGATTTTCTTTGTTGGGAAGTTTTTGATGACTGGTCCAATCTCTTTACCTATAATTGGTCTGTTTAGATATTCTATTTCTTTTTAAGTCAGAGTGGGTTGTTTGTGAGTTTCTAAGAATTTGTCCATTTCATCTATGTTGTTTAACTTGTTGGCATAACAGTGTAAATAGTATTGTCCTATGATTCTTTTCATTTCTGTGGGGTCAGTAGATTTCTCCTTTCTCAGTTTATTTATTTATATCATCTCTCTTTTTATCTTTGTCAGTCTCGCTAAGGATTTGTCAATTTTATTGGTCTTTTCCAAGAAACAACTTTTGGTTATATTATTGCTATTTATTGTTTATTTCAATTTCTTTATTTCTGCTCTATCTTTGTTATTTCTTTCCTTTTGCTTGCTTTGGAGTTAGTTTGCTGTTCTTTTCTAGTTCCTCCAGGTGTGCAGTTACGTCTTTGATTTTAGCTCTTCTTTTTTAAATGTAAGCCTTTAGGACTATAGATTTCCCTTTCAGCACTGCCTTTGCTGCATCCTGTAAATTTTGATATCTTGTGTTTTCATTTTCATTCATCTCAACATATTTACTAAATTCCCTTGCAGTTTCCTATTTGATCAACTGATAGTTGTAAGAGTGTGTAACAACTTCAATATATTTGTGGATTTTCCAGTTCTCTACCTGTTATTGATTTCCAGTTCCATTCCATTTTGGTCAGAGTTGATGTTTTGTATAATTTCAATCTTTTAAAGTTTATTGAGACTGTTTTTTTACCCAAATGGTCTATCCTGGAAATCAACTATGAGTACTTGAGAAGAATACATATTCTAATATTTTTTGGTGCAATGTTCTGTATATGTCTGTTATGCCTAGTTCTTTTATCATATTAGTCAATTTAGTTTTCCTTATTGATCTTCTGTCTAGATGGGCTCTCTATTGATGAGTGTTGTATATTGAACTCTCCAACCTTATTGTTGAGGTTTCTATTTCCTTCTTCATTTCTGCAAGTGTTTGTCTCAAATCTTTTGGGGGCACCATTGTTAGGTGGACAAATACTTATGATTGTTATTTCTTCTTGGTGGATCAGCTCTTTTATGAATGTATAGTGTCTTTCCTTGCCTCTTGTAAGGTTTTGAGTTAAAGTCTATTTTTTCAGATATTATTATAACCACTCCAGTTACTATTTGCATGGAATATCTTTTTCCATCTTTTCATTTTCAGCTATGTGTGTCTTTGGGTCTATGGTGAGTCTCTTGTAAACAATATATTGCTGGATCATGCTTTTTTCCATCCATTCTGTGACCTTTAATTGGGGAATTTAATCCAATTAACATTCAGTGTGATTATTGTAAAGACAGTACTACAGCCTTTTTTGTCTTTTGGTTTTTATATGCCATATCTTTTGTTGTTGTTGTTCTCTTTTCTTGTTTTTGCCATCTCCTCTTCTGTATAGTTATTCTTTTGTGATATATCTGACTGATCCCTTTCTCATTTTTGTTTCTCTATATTTTTAAATACTTTCTTTGGTATTACCCAGGGGTTTTAGTTACAAAACCTATGCCTATAACCTACTAATTTGAAAAGGTATTAACTTAGCATCAATAGGATACATATTCTCTGCTCCCATATCTTTGTTTCCCATCTTTATGTTGTTTTTGTCCACTTTATCTCTTTATATTTTGTGTGTCAATTATCAGTAATATGCCCTTTTCTTGTTAAATTGTATTCTACTTTCACAGGGATTAAAGAGTAGAGGATTCAGTACTATTGGCTTTTGCAATTTACCTTTAACTTTTTGGCTATACTTACTGAAGATTTCATTTTTCACCGTACTCCAAGTCCCAAGCCACTCTTCTGTCTTTTCCTTTCAACATGCATCACTCTCTTAAGTAATTCTTGTAGGGCAGGCCTTTTGTTGACCAACTCTCACAGTTTCTGTTTATCTGTGAATATTTTAATCTCTCCCTCATTTTTGAAGGCCAGTTTGGTCAGATAAAGAATTTTTGTCTGGCAGTTTTTCTCTTTCAGTTTCTGTATTGGTCAGCCAAAGGGGTGCTAATGTGAAATACCAAAAATGGGTTGGTCTTCATAAAGGGTATTTATTTGGGGTAGAAGTCCACAGATACCAGGCCATAAAGCATTAAGTTTCTTCTCTCACCAAAGTCCATTGCCACGTGTTAGAGCAAGACAGCTGCCGACGTTTGCCAGGGATCAAGCTTCTTGGGTTCCTCTCTTCCCGGGGCTGTATTTCTTTCTGGGTTTAGCTCCTCTGGTTCCTCCCCAAGGTCAGCTGTAGCCTCTCAGGCGAACGGCTCACTTCTTCTGGGGCCTACTCTCAAACATCAAAACTCCAACATCAAAACTGCTTCTCAAAAACTGCTGCAACTCTGTTCTTTGTGATGCCTTTTATATTTTCTTCCCCCACCCACCAAGGGGTGGGGCTCAATGCCCTACTGATGTGGCCCAGTCAACGCCTTAATCATAACTTAATCATGCCCAGATTAACAGATCAGTTTACAAGCATGATCCAATTATATTTTTGGAATTCATAATTACATCAAATTGCCCAACGGCTACAGTATCTTAACTATATTACACTACTGCCTTCTCACCTCCATGGTTACTGATGAGAAATCAGCACTTAGTCTTATTGAAGTCCCCTTGTATGTGACTAATCACTTTTCTTTTGCTGCTCTCAGAATTCTTTCTTTGGCATTTGACTTTCTGATTGGTATACATCTCAGAGTAGGTCTATTAAGATTTATTCTGTTTGGATATTTGTTGGGATTCTTGGATATATATATTTAAGTCTTGCATAAGATTTGGGAAATTTTCTGCCATTATTTCCTCAAATATTCCTTCTGCCCTTTTCTCTTCTCTTCTCTTTCTGGGACACATATAATGCATATTTTGTCTGCTTCATGCTTTCACTCAAATTCCCAAGATCCTGTTCATTTTTTATTTATTCTTTCTTTATCTGTTATTCTGACTGTATAATTTCAATTTTCATCATCTAGTTCACTGATTCTTTCTTTTGCCTGTTCAAATCTGCTCTTATATACCTTTAATTTATTTTTAATCTCCATTATTGTGCCATTTGGCCCCATATTTTCTATGGTTCTTTTTAAATTTTCACATTTTTCCTTATGATCACACATTGTCTTCTTAATATTCTTTAGCTCTATATCCATATTTTCCTTCATCTCCTTGGATTTATTTAGAAGATTTATTTGATTCTCTGATTAGCTTTTCTAAACTTTGTGTCTCGTCTGAAGTTTCAATTTGTTCCCTTGACTGAGCCATATCCTTCTATTTCTTAGTATGGCTTGAAATTTTTTGCTGATGTCTGGGCATCTGATTATTTTGATGTGTTAACTCTGATGGTCATTTTCTCATTCTTGTCAAGGTTTTAAAACTTGGTTTTGAATTGAGGATCTACTTTGATGCTTGGTCCAACTTATTCTAGACCTTTAGAGTACCTCATGTTTAACTGTTCACATTTTCTCAGCTCTTCATCTGATTCATGCCCTTAGTATATGCTGCAATTTTTAAGATTACACTTTTTGTGCAATTGTTTCAACTGCAGGAGAAAGCTTCCTTTCCCCTGTTCTTTCCCAGGTATCTTGATCTGCTCTGTTTATGTTTGTACAGATTCTTCTCCCCAGCTCCTATGGGGAGCTCCCTCACTCATTGCCCCTTTTTCCTTACATTTTTCAATCTTTGGCTTCATCCTGTCTTACGTCACTTCAGTTTTCACCCTGAATTTTTTTCTGGGAAGCCTTTCTGCCTCCAGTTTCTTCCCTGTTAGGGTATTCCAAACCGGGGGACCAGATGGGGTCAATCCACAAAGGTCCATTTTGCATTTAGGTGGTCCCACAAACAGAGACTGGATTAAGTGTGCATAGTTTTTGCCAACAGTTCTGCCACAGTATCTCTCTCTCTCTCTCTCTCTCTCTCTCTCTCTCTCTCTCTTTTTCCTGGTAGTCCTTTTGTATGTGGCCCTCCTCAGTTGCTTGTGTTCTGCTTTGGGTCTCTGTGGACTTGGGTCCTTCTGCCTGGATATGCGTGGAGTTCTATCTTGCTTCTGTGAGTGGCTTTATGGTCTGCATCCATGGCAGGGGGGGATCCAGGCCCTGTTGCCTCTGTGAACCTCCCAAGCTGCACAGAACTGAATGAGGAGGAGGGGACTGGACTGGTGAGTCCAGGACAGAAATCTTCTACCTGGCCTTGGTGATTATTTTTCTTTTTCTTCGATTCACCATTTTTTAGAGTATCTCCAGTCTCTATCATCATCTAGAGTTCCAAGCATGTGGGATTTGTCCATCTATTAGTTAATTCTGAGGTAAGACTTTTCTAGGGGATATCTTATGTCACCATGTTGATGACATCACTGAGTCCATATCTTGTTTTTAGGAAAAACTTCCAGGTAGTAATGTGGAAATTATCCTTGAAACCCCTCAGAGACAAACATGTTTCTGGAATTTTTTTCATGGTGGTTGGATGGGTTGCCCCAAATTAAAAACATAGAGTCAGAGGGGTGGAATATGTTATATTTCTGGCTAGATATCCTAAGAACTTAATGATGCCATTTAATATAATTATCTCTTTTTTTCTTACTTTTTGTATTATCCAGGAAGTGTTAATAATATTTACTTTCAATATTACCAATCATATTTAACTGTGTTAGGAGTTAAGTTAGCCAGAATCTCCCAAGTAGTTCTCTGTAGAAAAGTCTTCTCTGTATGACAAATATCAAAACCACAGCAGAGACCCAGCATGCTCAGTGATCAAACTTCATTCTCTTCGACATGGTTCTATTTACTGTTTAAATTAATGCCTTTCAAAGGTAGCCAGGAAAACAATATGCTTTTTTGAGAAATTAAAATACAGTCTGAAGTCCTTAAAATAATATTTGGAAAGGAGTCAGATAACTAGCATTCCAAACATGAAATCATCCTTTGAGTTTTTGGGTAAATGATTAAGTTCAATTTATTTAAGCACTCATTCTCACCTAAGATTTATTCTCACCTCAGGTTTCTAATAGGTGCAATATATTTATAATAGGAATGTTTTGTGCTGACGAATCCAGCACTTTTTTTAACTTGACAATCTATTTCACTTACGTCATCAGTAGGAAGTGAATCAAATGCCGTGTGCTGGAATTTATTCTCATATCCCGTGATTTGATCCTATTGTACATGGAATTCACCAACAGACTTATATGTAGGAGAAATACAACTTTTACCTGAGGATTAAACCATAAAATCATCTCATAATCAAAAGAGCCCAAAACATCCAAAACTATGCTAAAAAGATTGACTCCAAAACCAGCATATTTTAATCATAACGCTTCTGGATTCATTCTTTCATCCAGTCTCTCAGTCTTTCACTTATTCAATCAAATATTAAGCACCTCCTATGTGTTCAACACTATTCAAGGCATCAAGGATGCAAAGCAAAAATGGTAAAAAGTCCGTGCTTGCATGGAGGCCACATCTATAAATAGAGAAGAGCTAGTATAAAAGATTTAAGAATGGAATGATCTTGGCATGTTTATGGAGTCTAATGAAAGGCAGTTTAATGAGAGCATAGTGAGCAAATGGAAGAATGGTAGGAGATGAGGGCAGAAACAGAGTAGTTTCCACTCTTTCTGGGCCTTATAGGCAAAGGAAATATTTTGAATATTTTTTTTTAAATTTGTTGAGGTGAAATTCACATAAAATAAAATCAACCATTTTAAGATGAACAATTCAATGACATTTTTACATTTGCAATGTTGTGCAGCCATTACCTCTATCTAGTCTCAAAACTGATTTGAATTTTATGTATAATGTAAAGCCATTGGTAAAACCCATTTAGGATTGCAAGAAGATGATTGAGTAGGAAGCCCCAGGAATCAGTCCCTTAACCAAAAGAACTGGCAGAAAACTGTCTAAATCAGCTATTTTGAAAATCTGAAGTCTAAGGTAGCACTGTGAAGCATCCAAGGAAGAGCTTGAGGAATAGGCTGGTAAATTGTGGTAAATACAGGTGAATTCCATCTTCCCTACAGCAGCTACCATTCCCCATCTCCCAGTCTTATGGCATGCAGCAGTTGGGACTAAAGCCCAGGCTCCTCATACAGCTTGCTCATGCCAGGGTGTGATATAAAGACCCCATTTTCCAAACTCTGGTAGTGTATGCTCTGATGGCTGATCACTGCTTTTGATTAGCTACTTCAGGTTGCTAGGGCCCGGCTCCGACTGCAGTCATTGTTCAAACTCCACTCAGGCAAAAGTGGCAGTGGAACCTTAAACATAGTACCCTTGCTCAAAACCGCAGAAAAGAGTGAGAGGGCCACAGTGACTAGGAGAGTATTGAGTCAAGAAAACACACCTACAAAAGCTATAGGGGAAGCTCCTGGTGCACTTACTGGTCTCTTCCTTATCCCTTCCCCAACATGGGTGTGGAGCCAGCCTGTGCTCCCATTGTAGGTCCCTAACCCTGTTCCAGTGGAAGCAGAGTAATGCCTATGCACATACTGGGATGCCTGTATATTGGTGCCAGTCTATGGGTGGAAGTCTGAAAGACTGAACTAGAAATCTTGCCTCAGCTTGCCCTCCAAGAATTTGTTCTGTAGGCTGAGAAGGCGCTTGCAGACACCAAAAGAGTGTAAGAAACAATTAAATCAAAGTGGCCTGGGGCAAAGGACTACATGACTTAAGTCACATAATAGAGCACTCAAAAGAGGGGTGAAATTCTATTTCAAAGGGAGTAGAAAGGGCATTAAAATTTCTATAAACCATAAATGGGGGGATTGCTAAGGCCATCAGCAAGCACAGGGCCAGGAAAAGAAGCAGGTTCCATGGCTCCAAGCAGACTCAGATAAGACAAGAGGACCCTGCACTTTGCATTCACCTTGGGCTGGTTTATTTGATAAGGGATCTTGATTGAGACTACCAGCCAAAGTTGAGCCAATTTGCAAAGGCTGTCAAAGGTGCTTTTTGCCTTCATTTATTTGTTTTGGTTAGCTCCTGGCACTGAAGAAAATCTCTATCATATCACTCACTAGCTGTATCCAAGCTTAAGAAACAGACAGCTCAGAGACTAAATGTCAGAGTTAGCACTTTAAAATATGAAAATATATAGTGAAACGATCAATGAAGAGGACCAGACTTTGGACGTACCAAACAAAGATTTTATAAAATGACCCTAAATATGCTCAATATGTTAAAGGAAAACACAGAGAAAGAACTAAAGGATATGAGGAAAATGAATGAACAATATGAGAAATACTGGAGTTGAAGACCAAAGTAACTGAAATGAAAAATTACAGAGAGGGTTTCAATAGCTGATTGGAGCTGGCAGAAGAAAAAATCAGAGTTCTCAAAGGCTAGACAATTGAAATGATTCAGGCTGAGGAACAGACAGAAAAAAGAATTTAAAAAAGAGCAAATAAAGCTTAAGAGACCTGTGGGACACCATCAAACATGTGTATATATACAGTATGGGAGTTCCAGAAGGAAAAGAAAGTGAGAAGGTGGCAGTAGTTCGAAGCTGTATGTGCCCCAGAAAAACATGTTTTAAAGTTAGTCCATTCCTGCAGGTGTGGCCCTATTGTAAGTATGACCTTTTGATGAGGCTACTTTAGTTAAAGTGTGGCCCACCTCAGTCAGAATGGGTCTTAATCTTATTACTGGAGTCCTTATTAGTGGAATGAAATTCAGACAGGTAGGGAGAAAGCCATAGAGGAAGCAGTCAGAAGCTGAAATCAGTGAAACCTGAAAGAGAAGGAAGAGACCAGGAGATGTTGCCATCTGCCTTGCCATGTGACAGAGGAACCAAGAATCACTGCAGCAAGCCCAAGAATATCACAGTTTTTCAGAGAAAGTATCCCCTTTATGATGCCTGGGTTTGGACATTTTCCCAGTTGCAAAACCATAAGCCATTAAATTCCCATTGTTTAAGCCAACCCATTTCATGGTATTTCCTTGAACAACCTAGGAAGCTAAAACACCAGACAAAGAGTTTTAAAAAATGACCCTTAATATGCTTAAAGACATCAAAGAAAACACAGAGAAAGAACTAAAAGATATAAGGAAAACAATGAATGATCAATATTGTAATCTATTTGAGATTCTCAATAGGAAGCAAACAGAAATACTGTAGTCAAAGACCACAATAACTGAAATAAAAAAATCCATTGAGCATTTCAACAGAAGATTGGAGCTGGTAGTAGAAAGAATCAGATTTCTCAAAGAAAGACAATTGAAATGATTTAGGATGGGGAACAGAAAGAACAAGGAATAAAATATAAGAAACAACACCTAAGAGATCTGTGGGACACCATCAAGCATGCAGAAATATGCATTATGTGAGTCCCAGAAGGAAAAGAAAGAGAGAAGGGAGCAGAAGTAATATTCAAAGAAATAATGGCAGAAAACTTCCCAAATTTAAATAAAGACGTGAATAATCACGTTCAAAAATTCCAACAAACCCCAAATTGGATAAACTCAAAGGAAACCATTCCCAGACACATAGTAATCAAACTGTTCAGTGCCAAGGGCAATGAGAGAGTTCTAAAAGCTGCAGGAGGAAAGGAATGAGTTATATATGTATGGAATCCTAATAAGATAAAAAAAAAAAAA
>JAQZBX010083853.1:0-13326 GCA_029593785.1 Cabassous unicinctus | reverse complement strand
TGAATTTCCTGTGGCACATAGTGAAAAAAGTTGCATAAGAGAGGCTGGATCCCAGACTCTGTCAGATGACTGGAAACAAGGTTTTCCACTCCTCTTCATTGTTTTCATCTAAGGAATGGAGTGATTTTTTTACTCTCACTTTCATTTATTTATTTATTTACTTATTTACTTACTTTATTAATTTATTTATTTACCTATTTATATATTTATTTATATTATTATTTTTTAAAGAAGCTTTAGATTGCATAAATGTTACAATGAAAATGCAGGGAATTCCCATATACCTCACCACCTTTCCCTCCCACACTTTGCTCCATTAATAACATTTTTCATTAGTGTGGTATATTTGTTACAATTGATGAACACATATTGAAGTGTTGCTACTAACCACAGTCTATAGCTTATATTATGGTTTGCACTTTCCACTGCACAATTATATAGATTTTGACAAAATGTATAATGTCCTGTATCCTTCATTGCAATGGCATGCAGAACAATTCCAATGTCTCAAAAAAAAAAAAAAAAAAAGATGTTACACCTATTCCTCCCTTTCTCTCTGTTCAGAATTTCTGGTGACCATTGCCTTTATATCAATGTTACAAGTTCTTCCATTCCTAGAATAATAATAAGTCTACGTTAGTTCCAATCTCCCCTTATGTTTGTTCATTCTTCAATCATGAGGATTTGGGGATCATGATGCCCATTCTGCTTCTGATTGAAAGAAAACTTAGATCCCAAGGTGTAGATGGGTGGAATTGACTTGCTTGTATTTGTAGATCTTCTCTGTTTTGGGGGATGGGAATTGTCTATCTTTTTTTTTTTTTTCCTGGGTGATTCCACTGAATTGCCAGGTAGGTGTTGGCTGCCACTCTGTTGAGATTCAGGACTCAAATGACATATGAATAGCTGGAAGATTTACATCTTTGAGACACATATTTATTGGTTATAGTGTTAATCATAGGTTCAATCAAAGGGGGCATAAGAGCCATGTGTAGAACTTTAAAAATGAGTCCAATTCTTATACATTAAGAGGATAGGTTTTCATATATTCCAAGGTAAGTCCCACTGACAGGGTGCTGAATTCCTGGGGTTGTCTGCCCTGCCTATAGTGTCCAGATGTCTGTAGAGCCCTCAGGAGCTTGAGGCACTTTTTAAAGAAGCAGTCTTTCACTCTCACTATTGAGGCCAAACACACAGGATTTATTTAATGGGCAAATAGCCCATTTGAAATTGTCCAAATCTTGGCATCAAGGAATCAAATGTCATTTACCAGGCTGGAGCACAAACCCAGTATAGTGGTCTGTAAACTATGAAGCCTCTTGAGTGTGACACATGGTACTAGAAGCACTTTGATTAGTACCTGGCACAGGTGCATATGAGGAAGTGTTAAGCAATCTTAGTTTTCACTCTAATGGTATGAGTGCGTCTGTCAGATCCTGTCAGAAAGGAGAAAACTTTCCACAGTTCTTAGTACAACTTACCTTTCAGTCCTTGATTTCTGGTTTAAATCTACTATTCTCAAGCAAAACATTATAATTTTAAATCCCTGAAATATGTTGATTTTTAGCCTGTTATATGGACTATTTTCAAACATGCACAAAATACACTTGAAAAGGAGATATGTTCTGTACCTTGGGTGCATTAATCTACTTATGTGCTTATTAGAAAAATTTAAGCAATTATGTACTTCAAATCATTTATACCTACTGATGTTTCTCTCATGTTTTAAATAGTGGCTACATTATATTTAAATCTCCAATTATAATTTTGGATAGTTTAAATTATTTTTTTGTGTCATATTATTTTATGCAATATATGTTAGATGTTATTGATAGTAGGTACTTACAATTTTTTAATTATTGTGTCTTCTGGTTACATAGACTTTCACAACTTTCTGAACTCACATATTTAACCCTTCAGTAATCTTCACTCCTTTTTGCAACTAGTATGTCTATCTGAGATACTATTCTCGCAGCCTGAAAATCTTCTAACCTTTCTTGTACTGTCACACTGATTTCACAGAATTTTTTTGCCTTCTGTTTGAATATATTTTTTATTTTTCCCCATATTCATGATTATCAATTCTGTAGACTTCTGACATTGAGTAGTATAACAATTCAAACAATAAAAATAGAATCAATTATTTTTTGTATCTTAGTTGTTTTTATTCAACATAAATTCTATCAGGATATTCCTTGTACTGTATCAGTAGATTTTATTTTCACCTCAGGGAATATCCCATTATTGGAATAGTCTACACTTTATTTATTCACTCACTTAATAATGGATATTTAGTGTGTTAACCTGATTTTGCCTATCAGGATAAATAAATTTTCTATAAGATTGCTGTACATGTTTTGGCAAAGAAAAACACTAATTTTTCTTGAGTATATGGAGGAGTAATTCCTAGATCAAAAATACATGCATGGGGAAATGGATGTGCCTTAAGCATTTGGGCACCCACCTACCACATGGGAGTTTCCAGGATCAGTTCCTGGTACCTCCTAAAGCAGACAAGAAAGAAAGTGACCCGGCACATTGAGTGGACACAAGTGGATGGAACAAGATGATATAACAAGATGACACACCAAGGAGAAAAATGAAGAAATACAATAAGAAACACAAGCAGTGAGTGGAGGTGGCTCAAGTGATTGTGTACCTCCCTCCCACATAAGAAGTCCTGGGTTCAGTTCCCAGTGCCTCCTAAAAAGAAGATGAGCAGGCACAAAGAGCACACAATGAACAGAAAGTGGCACGGAAATAAATAACAAATAAATAAAATAAATCTTTTAAAAAAATACATGCATGGTTTTTACAGTAAATACTGAGAAGTCATTTTTCAAATAGAATGTACCATTTTACACACTTTCAAGGAATATATGTTAATTCCATTTCCTCTCCCTACACAGCAAAATGAATATCCAAATTCCTTAAAACTAGCAAATCTGGAGAAATGAGAATTCAGTTGTACTTATGAATTCCTGAAATTCCATTTTTCTTCTTTATGATTTCTATCTTTATTAGTCAGGGGGATGCACAAGTCCTGGTTCCACAGGCAGGCTGCAAACCAGGGCCTTCAATGAAAGTCTAATGAAAGGTACTTGATGAGTTTCTGGGAGAAGTTGTTGTCCAAAGATGAGCTGGGAAATTCTCTCTGAATGTTGAAATCACTTCCCTTTTTAAGGTATTCAACTGATTGGATAAAAGTGTCACCCATTGCTGATGGCAATCTCCTTGATTGATGCAGATGTAATCAGCCATCCACCGAGTAAACTCATTGGTGACCGAAGTCCATAAATGTTCTTATATTACAATTAGCCCAATGCTTGCTGGACCAAACACCTGGACACAATTACCTGGCCGAGTTGACACATTAGCCTAACCATCACAATATCTCATTATTGAATTTTAAATTTCATTCAAAAATTGTTTTTCAGACCACCTTTTGTTATTTGCTCATATTTTTCTTCCGTTATTGATCATCTATATGAGAGTTGTTCTAGTACCTTTGATAAGAAATTCCACAGACAGAGGAGTCTCTGGAATATTTTCCATTGAATTCCTATTTTAATATGACAAGGTATGCTTTACTGTTTCCTCATAATTTTTGTAGTTTTTTTGCGGAGAACTTGATATTCTGAATTATGTTGTGGTAAATATTGAAATTTCTTCAATTCCGCTGGACAAAGAAAGAAAGAAAGAGAGAGAGAGAGGGAGGGAGGGAGGGAGGGAGGGAGGAAGGAAGGAAGGAAGGAAGGAAGGAAGGAAGGAAGGAAGGAAGGAAGGAAGGAAGGAAAGATAAAGAGGGAACAAAGGAAAAAATACTGACAGTCAGAAAACCCCAAAAACAAAATAAAATAAAGCAAACAAGAAAGGTAAATGGAGCCGACTGCTTCTCTAAATTTTTTGTTATGTGCTAGCGGAAAGCCAAAGCTGTTGCTTTCAAGGCTGAAACATAGGTCAGCAATCCTGCTTGTCCCAAAGGGATCCACCAGAACCAAAACTATAAAAAAGAGAAAAACACCTACACACAAAAAACAAAAATTTAAAAAATAATAATAAAAGAAAGAGAAAAAGTGGTATACTGACCTTGAAAAATTGAGGCTGGTGTCTCCATTGGGCCCTCAGGGATCTGCCAGACTACACAAAACAAGAAAAGGAAGAAGAAATCATACTAACAAAAAAGTGCACTGGGTTTTTAACTCTTGAATATGCTGGTTTGAGGAGAGCAGCAGCTACTACAGAGTGGGCTGAATCTAAGGACAATCAATATTTTTGCTGGGTCTCTGGGTTCTATCAGACCAGGAAACACCCACACATAGAGAAAAAGAAACAATTGAAAGAGGTGCACTAGTGCTTTCAGTGCAGGTGATGCTGGTAGGAAGCCAGAATCTGCTGCTGCCTGAGGGCTAAAACTGAGTCCAGCTTTCACACTGGTCCCTCAGTGATACCCAAGACTTTGAGCCTCTACCATTGCTTTTGGAAATATGATGTTGCTAGTCTGTCTGGAACACTCCAATTAAATCAAAATTGGAATTCACTTTTTCCCGTCTGCATTGAAAACAGTTTCACCAGCAACTTCCCCCCCCCCCGCCCTGCCCCCTTTTCAATACTTCCCTGTCACTGTTAAATTACTTGGGAAACTTTATTTAAAAGAAAACAGTTTTCCATATTTTGGGGTATTACATTTTGTATTTAAAATTATTTTAGTATATTACATGTTTATCCATATAAATTTTGGAATCAGCTTGTCTATATCTACAAAGAATCTTGCTGGAATTATTAGACTTTTTTACAATAGGTAGATCAAATTGTGGGGAATTGGCATCTTATTATGTTGGGCCTTCCAATCTATGAATGTACTATTTTTCTATTGATTTTGACATTCTTTGATTCCTTCCATAAATGTTTCCTATTTCAGCATATAGGTCTTCTACACATTTTGTTAGATTGATAAATAATTTTTATTTTAAATTTCACATTGTATAAAGCTATCATATAGAAAGTGATTTTGATATGTTGACTTTGTGTCCTGCCTTTTTCCTAAACTCATTATTTCTATGAATTATTTTATTTTTGCTTTTTTCCCAATTCTATTATATTTTCCACATTGGCATTCATGTTGTATTAGAATAGGGAGATACTGTATTTACTCTTTTACAATCTAGGTGTATTCTGCTTCTACTGACTTTTTTTTTAAGCATTGAGCATTTGTTGTATTGAAATATTAGGTCTAAGCAATACAGAGTTACAGAGCATACTTTTAATACTTAGTTGCAGGTATATTAAGCATGGTATTTTCCATGGAGTAGAGGAAAATGGGCATTTTTGTCTCCAAATTTACTAATGACAACTTATGCTGACTAGTTCTGCTAAGCATTGATGTTAGAAAGAAAAGTAAAAACAAAGTGTTTATTGTTGCTTTTTACCATTTGGTAGCATTTTACACACAGGCTTCGATTTTCAGAATAGCCTGGATTCAGTAGAAAAATCTTTTAAATGAAGTTTGTACTATAGAAATTTCTCAGCAGTCAAAATTTAGACTGTAAAAAAATACATGCAAAACGTACTTTTCTGAAAACACTTAACTTTGAACAAAGCACCAAACTACACAATGGTTGGTAGCAATGCTTCAATATTTGTACATCAATTGTAACAAATGTACCATCTACATATAAAGTATTATTAATAGGGGAGAAGTGAGAGGTGGAGGTGGTGGGTACATGGGAATCCAATATGTTTTCTGTGTGACTTTTCTGTAATCTAAAGCATATTTGAAGATAATATGAAAAAAAATAAGACCTTGGGGGAACATACAGAAGAAATTAGCACTGTAAACAAAGGTAACAGCTCTTACAGTGATGAAAGACAAAATGAAAAAATATTTTATCATTTTTTATTTTTCATTTTGTATTTTATTTGTTTTATTATTATATTTTTATTAGTTTTATTTGTTTATTTTTTGCTTTGTTTTTAGGGATGTTTTGGATCACAGAATGGTCACAATTGTGGGAGGGGAGGATCCCTGATACAGGATGTTGGTTATGGGGGTATGTGTGGGGAGAGGCACATCTGGGGCATCCTCTATGGCATATGAATATGTTCAAGTGGTCCTGGGGTGTTTTCTTGGTGGGTGGAGACCCACACAATAACTGAAAGAATACTGAATTCCCATCCTGGGAAATCTTGCTATATTCTCTAATAGAGTGGCAAAAATCCCATGAGTACATGGGCTGTGCCTAATGAAAGATAACAAACCATTAGGCCAGGCCCTTGATATCGTTCGTTGTATTTATGAACCTTTTCCTGTGAGATTGATACTTAGCCTGTTAATGTATATTGCCTAAGAGTTACCTCCTGAAAGCCTCCTTATTGCTTCATCTAACCTATTGCTCTAGATAGGACCTCTCATACATTATTGAATAACAATGGTTACAGTGTGCATCCTTGTCTTGCTCCTGTTCTCAGCAGGAAAGCTTTCAGTCTTTCACCATTGAGTACTAAGCTAGCTGTAGGCTTTTCATATATGCATTAGACATATTGGTCTGTAATTTTCTTTTTTCAAGTTATCTCTGTGTTGTTTTGGTATTTTAGTGATATTATCTTCATACAATGAGCTTGGTAGATTTTTTTCCTTTTCAACTTTTTGGAGGACCTTGAGCAAAATTGCTATTAGGTCATCTTTGAATAATTGGTAGAATTCACTTGTGAAGCCATCTGGTCCTGGGCTTTACGTTTGGAAGATTTTTGATGACTGTTTCTATCTCTTCACTTGTGACTGGTTTGTTGAAATTTTCTATTTTTTCTGGGGTCAGTGAAGGAAGTTTGAGCATTTCTAAAAATTTGTCCACTTCATCTATATTTTCTAGTTTTTTGGCATTCAGTTGTTCATAGTATCCTCTTATATCTCTTATTTCTGTGGGGTCAGGGGTAATGTCCTCCCTCCCGTTTCTGATTTTACTTGTGTTTTTTCTCTTTTTGTCTTTGTTTGTCTTGCTAAGTCTTCATCAATTTTGTTGATCTCAAAGAACCAACTTTTGGTTTTGCTGATTCTTTCTATTGTTTTTGTTCTCAATTTCATTTATTTCTGTTCTAATTTTTTTCTATTTATTTCCTTTGGTTTGTTTTGGGATTAGTTTGTTGCTCTTTTTCTAGTTCTACCAGGTGTGCAGTTATGTCTTCAATTTTAACTCTTTCTTCTTTTTTAATGTAAGCATCAAGGGCTATAAATTTCCTCTTATCTCTGCCTTTGTGGTGTCACATAGATTTTGACATATTGTGTTCTCATTTTCATTCATCTCAAGATATTTGCTAAATTCTCTTGCAATTTCATCTTTGACCCACTGATTATTTTAGAGTATGTTGTTTAGTATTCATATATTTATGAATTTTCCATCCATTATTGATTTCCAGCTTCATTCCATTATGATCAGAGAAAGTGTTCTGTATTATTGAAATCTTTTTTTATTGAGACTTGTCTTGACTAAACATTGGTCTATCTTGGAGGAGGCTCCATGAGCACTTGAAAAAAATGTATGTCCTGCTGTTTTGGGATGCAATGCTCTATATTCTGTAAGGTATAGTTCATTTATCAAATTATTCAAGCGCTCTTTTTCTTTATCCTCTTTCCAGATGTTCTATACAATACTGAGAGTGGTGTATTGAAGTCTCCAACTAGTATTGTAGAGACATTTATATTTTCCTTCAGCTTTGCCAATGTGTGCTTCATGTATCTTGAGGCATTGAGGTTAGGTGTATAAATATTTAGTATAGTTATTTTCTTCTTGTTGAATTGACCGTTATTAATATATAATGACCTTCTTCAATGCTTATAATAGTTTTGCATTTAAAATCTATTTTGTCTGATACTCGTTTTGCTATATTTTGATGACATGTAAAATGGCCTGTATCCATTTTTGCAAGATTATTTAGAACAATTCCAATGCCCTAAAATTGCCAAAGGTGTTATATACTCTATTCTTCCCTTCTTCTTCCTTCGGCACATATGGTAACCACTAAGTTTCAATTTTTGAAGAATAAATTTCATAGTTACCTGTAATAATGTTGAAAGCTTGACATATTGGTCTGTTTTCTTTTATTAGGCATAGCCTTTATTCTCAAGAGCTTCTTGCCTCTGTAATTGAGAACATTGCAGGACTCCCTAGGATGGAATTTTAATATGTTTTTGTTTATTGTGTGGGTCCCCACCCACTGAGATCACACAGTATAATAAGATGAACAATTTCATATTCCATAGATGAACCCTCAGATGCACCCCTTCCTGCATTTCCCCCAACCCTAACACTTACAACAGTAACCATTCCCAGCCAAGTTACCAAAAGAAAATTCTCAACATCGTATTTTTAGTCACAGACCTGCAAATACCAAGAGTTCACCTGCTCCTTCCTCCAAATGAATTGGGTTGTTTGTCTTTTTATTTTTGAGATACAGGATTTCTTTATATATGCTGGATATTAGGACCTTATCAGATAGATAGTTACCAAACATTTTCTCCAACTGAGTAGGCTGCCTTTTCAATTTCTTGACAAACTCTTTTGAAGCCAAAAGTTTTTCATTTTGAGGATGTCCCATTTACCTATTTTTTGTTGTTGTTGCTCACTCTTCAGGTGTAAAGTTTAATAGACTATTTCCTACTAAAAATTCTCTTAGATGCTTCCATACATTACCTTCTAGGAGCTTTATGGTCTTAGATTTTATATTTATATCTTTCTTCCATCTTGAGATAATTTTTTGTATATGATGTAAGAAGGAGATCCTTTATCATTCTTTTGGATATGGACATCCATTTCTCCAAGCACCATTTGTTGAAGAGGCCATTCTGTCCCAGTTGAGTGGGCTTTGTGGCCTTGATGAATATCAGTTGACCATATAAGTGAGGATCTATATCAGAACTCTCAAATCTGTTCCATTGGTCAGTATTTCTATCCTTGTGCCAATACCATGCAGTTTTGACCTTTGTAGCTTTGTATTGTTTTAATATCAAGAAGTATAATTCTTCAGTTTTTGCTTTTATTATTCAATGAATTTTTGGCTATTTGGGGCCCATTGCCCTTCCAACTAAATTTCATAATTATATTTTCCAAGTAAGTAAAAAGTGCTGTTGTAATTTTTCTTGGGATTATTTTGAATCTGTAAATCAATTTAGGTAAGACAGACATCTTAATGAAATTTAGTCTTCCAATCCATGAACATTTATTTAGGTCTTCTTTGATTTATTCTAACAATATTGTGTAATTTTCTGCATGCAAGTCTTTAATCTTTAGTTAAGTTTATTCCTAGGTGTATTAGGCAGCCAAAGGGGTGCTGATGCAAAGTACCAGAGCTTTGTTGGTTTTCATAAAATGTATTTATTTGGGGTAGAAGCTTACAGTTACCAGGCCCTAAAGAGTCCAACTCAAGGTACCATAAGTGGTACTTTCTCACCCAAAGTCTGTTGACATGTGTTGACACAAGATGGAAGGCAATGTCTGCAAAGGGTTCAGCCTTCATCCTTCCTCTTAAGGCTCTGTGGTCCCAGCTTCTTGTGATCTCAGCTGAAGGCTGGAATAAGGCTCATCTCTCTCCCTTGGGGTCATTTCTTTCTGGGCTCAGCTGCTCTGTTCTCTTCACAAGCCCCCCTGTAGATTATCAGGCCCATCTCTCTTTCTGGGGATGTGTCTATGGAGCACTCTCTCTTCCTATGTATCTTCTTCTGTGTTCTCCTTCTCCATGTGTTTATTTCCATGTGAGAGACGGTTTTATCCTCACCAAGGGGGTGGGGACTCAACCCTTCATGCCCTATGATGTGGTAAAAGAAAAGCCCTAATCTTGATTTAATAAAGTAAAAGTGAACCCTCAGACTCTCAAATAATTTAATATACCCAGAAGAACAGACCAGTTTACAAACACAATCCAATATCTATTTTTGGAATTCATAAAAAATAGCAAACTGCTATACTAAGTATTGGATTCTTTTAGCTTCATTAGTAAATGGTATTTTATTCTTGATTTCCTGCCTGGATTGATCATTATTGGTGTACAGAAATGTTACTGATTTTTGAACAGTGATCATAAATCCTGCCATTTTATTAAACTCATTTATCACCTCTAGAAGTTTTTGTTGTAGAGTTATCAGGGTTTTCAATGTATAGTATCATGTCATCTGTGCATTGTGAAATTTTTACTTCTTTTCCAATTTGTATGCTTTTAAATCTTTCTCTTGTCTAAGTGCTTGAGCAAGTACTTCTAACAATGTTTTATAAGAGTGGTGAGAGTGGGCATCCTTGTCCACTTGTTCCAGATGTTAGCAGGAAAGATTTTAGCAATTCACCATTGAATATGAGGTTGGCTGTGAGTTTTTCATATAAACCCTTTATCATGTTGAAGAACTTTCCTTCTATTCCTATCATTTTAAGTGTTTTTTTTTTTAATCAACAAAGGCTGCTGCATTCTATCCAATGCTTTTTCAGCCTCAATAGAGATGATAATGTAATTTTTATCTTTTGATTTGTTAATACGGTGTATTACATTGATTCATTATCTTTTGTTGAAGCATCCTTGCATACTAAGGATGAAATCCTCTTGGTCATGGTGTAAAATTCATTTGATATATGTTGAATATGATTAGGAAATACTTTGTTGAGGATTTTAGTGTCCAGGTACATTAGGGAGATTGGTCTGTAGTTTTCCTTTCTTGTGACATCTTTATGTGGCTTTGATATTAGTATGAAGTTGGCATCATAGAATGAGTTAGACAATGTTCCTTCCAGTTCTTTTTTTTTTGGAAGATATTAAGGAAGATTGGTGTTAGTTCTTTCTGGAATGACAGGTAGAATTCACCTGTGAAGTCATCTGGTATTGGGCTTTTCTTAGTTGGGAGGTTTTTGATGATTAATTCTAACTCGCTAATTGTGACTAATCTGTTTTGTTCATCAGTTTCTTTTTTCATCACTGTAGACTGTTTATGGGTTCTATAAATTTGTCCATTTCTTCTAAGTTGTCCATCTTTTTGGCATATGATTTTGCAAATTATCCTCTTATGATCATCCTTATTTCTGTATGATCAGGGTGATATCCCCTTCCTCACTTTTTATTTTATGAATTTGCATCTTCTCTCTCTCTCTCTTTTTTTTTATTGATACTCTAGCTAAGGATTTGTCAATTTTATTAATCTCAAAGAACCAGCTTTCAGTTTTGTTAATTTTTTCTAATGTGTTCTTATTCTCAATTTCATTTAGCTCTGCACTTATCTTTTAATTTCTTTATTTTTTCTTGCTTTGGATTAGTTTGTTTTTCTTTAATTCCTCCAGGTGTGCAGTTGGGTCTTTGATTTTAGCATTTTCTTATTTTTTTAAAAAAAATATAGGCATTTATGACTATAAATTACCCCCTTAGTCCTGCTTTTGCTGCATCACATAGGTTTTGATATGCTGTGTTGTCATTTTCATACATTTGAATGGCAACATGGGTATTCAATGTATAGATATATGATAACCTGTGTAACTAATTTTCTATTGGAGGGTATCCAGGTAGTTTCCTACCCTGAGACGAGTATCTTTCTACATGCATATCCTTAATCTCTTCCTTCACTTTTTAAAGTTGATTCATGATATTTGTTTGGACCTCCTTGATTAGTTCTTCCACATTCTGCATCTCCACCTGTGTCCTATTTTTGACCCAGATATGACTGGGTCATATCTTCCTATTTTTTAGTATGGCTTGTAATAATTTGTTGGTGTCTAGTCATCTATTTACTCTGATGGGCTTCTGTGGATGTTTAGATTCCTTTTTGACACTTATTTCCTCTTATTCTACATCCTTGTAGTTGTCTGTGTTCCCTTGAAAAATATTAAGAACATAGAAAAAGAAAGAGGGAAGAGAAAAAGAATAATAATAGTAATTATAAAAAAAGATAGAAAAGGAACCATACAAGAGCCAGGAAAATAAATAAATAATAAGATTAAGAAATCATAAAAATACAAAGAAATAAGAATAAAAAAGTTCAAATAAAAAATGAAAGAAGAAAAAAAAACTATAGAAAAAAGTAGAATGAAATAAAAGTCTGGAAACTTGTGAAGATAAGAACAAGAAAAGGAAAAAAAAAAAGGGAAAAAAAGAAGACCAAACAAGAAAATGTAGAATGAATGAAAAGTACAGCATTTGGCATACATAAACCTAAAGAAAATATGACTAATGTAAGTAATTCCTTGACACTAATAACATTGAATGTTAATGGATTAAATTCACCAGTCAAGAGATGCAGTTTGGCAGTATGGAAAAGGAAATAGGACCCATCTATACCCTGTCTACAAGAAACCCATCTTAAACCCAAGGGTGCAAGGAGGCTGAAAGTGAATAGTTGGAAAACAATTTTACAAGCAAACAATAACCGAAAATGGTTGGGAGTTGCTATACTAATATCTGACAAAATAGATTTTTAAATGCAAAACTATGTAAGAGACAAAGAAGGACACATTTTTTATAAGACACAACAAAAAATTTTGTGGGAGAGATTGTAAACTACAATGTAAACTCTAATCAATGCTTAGAGGCAATGCTCCAAAATATGTTCATCAATTGCAATGAATGTACCACACTAATGAAGGATGTTGTTAATGTGGTAAAGTGTGGGAGATGTGGGTAGCAGGACATGTGGGAATCCCTTATATTTTTTTTATGTACCATTTATGTATTTTAAGTAACTTAAAAAAATAAAAACAAAGTAACAGCAAATATCAAATAAACATGCACAACATGCTTTGAAAAGGTCAAGATGACTTGACTCCAAATAATAAAAAATGACTTATTGTTATATTTAAAAAAGAAAAGTAATGGAAGAAGGAAAATTGAAGGACAGAAAAAATAATAAAGAATCTTAGTAGAAAAAATAAGGAAAAGAAAAATAATGAAACAAATAAAGAGAAAAGACAATGAAGAAAAAAAATAAACAACCCTGATAATACAGGCATCCTTTTTACTCCTAGGAACTGTCTCACGCTGGTGGTGCTCATTATTCAATCACACTCCAACCTGCCCTCCACAAGTGAGTACCCCATTACAATGAATAAAATAAAGAAAAGAAATACATATATGAAACAATAGATCAAAAAAACTTTTAAAAAAAAACCTCTCTATATTACCTGTTCTAAGGTGCCAGCTTGGTTTCTGACAACCCAGTGGATCACTCCCTGGATACCACTTCTTAGGTGATACCAGGTGTCAAACCAGGTACCTTGTATATGTGCGGCAGAAATTTCTACACTGAGCTACACCCACTCCGCAGATTCAGTAGGTTTCTAAAAGGTTATCTGGCTCCCCTTACCTGTT
>JAQZBX010083852.1:0-13329 GCA_029593785.1 Cabassous unicinctus | reverse complement strand
ATTCAATATATCCCAGAAATCTTTTGGTCTTTGTTTTGCCTTTTCCATGGGCTCTGAAAGAACTTTCTTTGGCAGTTGTGTGGGACAGTTCCCTTGACTCTTAAAGAGGTCATCAAGAATAGAGGTGTCACCAAGTAAGTTTACCACAGAAGTGTTTTCTAACATTGGATTTTCTACCTTTTTGTTTGCTGATTTGAGAAAGGGTCCATTTCCTGAAAGACCCACTCTTTTGAAGTCCTGTTGATATGTCATGGTATTTTCTAGCTTTCTCTCACATGCTTCAGACTTACTGTTCAGGGAATAGGATGCTACAGTATCTTTGAACGGGTGGCTGTTTTTCCCATTGTCAATCTCTTGGGTAGAGCTAATAGGGAATTTCTTAGATTTTGCATGATTAGAAAACACCTCTTCTCTACAGAAATTGTGACCTTGAAAGATAATGGATTTTTCTTTATATATTTTTGGGTTGCAAATTTGAGAAATTTTGTTGGTAGAATCTTTAAATGACAAAGTTTCAGAATCAGACAACCTTTCTTTTATAAGAGATTCTCTTTTTTCAGATTTATTCCCGACTCTCTTTCCTTCCTCACAGGCAGATTCGATGAATTCTGAGGCAGAGTCCACAAAAAATTCTTTTACCTCTGGATAATAAGAGGAATAAAAGTCTTTTAGCATCTTCTGTCGTACTTCCGATGTGGCATTAGTTACATGTTCAGCAAATTCCTTTACAGAAGACAGGTTAAAGTAAGAAGCCATCTCTTCAAATTGTTTTCTAAAGATTTAATAAATAAAACCAGTGATTATTTTTATTCCATTTTATTTTTAAAGCACTCATCATCAGTGATATGAAATATAGAGACAAAACAATGTAATCTTACTCATGTAACACAGAGGTGCAGGGAAACTGCCAAGGAAAGATGCTGAAAATCACAAGGGATCCCAAATGCCAAGTTCAGAAGTTGGAATTTTATCCTGCACCCAACAGAGAATTCTTAGGGTAAAATCATGACTTAATTTTAATATGCACAAGTAGGAGCTTTAATGCCACTATTATTTTTGCCACCTGGACCAGGTTTTATGGTCTTTGATCTAACGGTAACCCGAGATGCATGCTCATGACTTTCTCTTGTGGCTTCAGGTGAGCACTGCTTTCAGTAGCAAAGGGAGGACTGAAAATTTCATTGAAATGATAAATGTGGTTTTGGCATGGTGCAAATTCCTGATTCTGATAAATTAGTATGGTTAGCAGGAAAGAGGTGGTGTCTGCAGTTTGGATATTATTCCCTAGTTCGCAAACTGATCACTGTTAAAATTTATTTTTATATATAGTGCTAAAGAGGATGAGGACACATGTATTCCTCAAAGATTGGTAAAATGTGTATGGTGGGCCTCCTAGCAAAATAACTGCCCAAAGTGAAAAGGCACCATCCTCCCCTCCCCACCCAAATCATTGCTGCCAATCTATTTGTGAGAAAATGCATTGCTGTAGCAGTTTTCTGGAGTGTTCACTTTTCTGTACAATTGTGGCCAGCTGAGAGCCACGCTCTGACCTGCCCTATGTGTATCTGCGGGATCAGCCCATTTCCTGTGCAGCCATTTCCCCAGGGACCAGTTACCTGGGAGTTGCCAAACCACCGAGGGAAGCATTTTGAACCCAGGGCCTACACCACTTTACCACTGTTCTCAGAGACCACCAAGACTAATCCAACTGCGCCTCCCCTCTAGCTTACCTCAGTCATTACCTCACTCATCCACTGCCACTGGCCTCTCCTCCCCTCCTAATCTGTCCATACCCAATCTAATCCAACCCCCAACCCTTCCGCACCGTCGTTTGGTGCCCTGGACCCAGGTCATGATCTTCCAACTCTCCCTAAGTCTTCCTTTTCCAGGCTGAATGGTCCTTCTGCCTCCTGGTCTTAACTCCCACTGGGCTGTGCCCCTTGATGAAACTGCCTCTTCTCACAACACCCTCTCAAATCAAGGCTTTTATATCTTATACCTCTTAAATGTCGGGTTCATGCTTCACATTGCTGCTTGCAGACCATTATTTTCTCAGCAAACTCCTTCCCCTCTTAAAGGTTTATGCGATCCAGCTAAATCTCTCTCTCCCCCATTTTGTTAACTGACCCCTTCACTGCTTCTTGTTATTCACTGAACATTCGAGATCCAGGATTAATCTTGCTTTCTATCCCATCTCCTGCCATTATTCTAGATAATGTCAATATCCAAGTGGCTGTCCTTCTGCTTTCTCTACCTCACCTCCAAAGACTCACCCCAGTTCCATGTCAGCCCCCTACTCCCAAGGCCACATGAGGCCCTTATCATCACCATCAACTGCACAACCTTGGAAACTCTGGATTCAGTCATCTCACGTTCAGCTAACTTTTCGACTACTTCCAGGACAACAATGCTGTAATATGATTTTGATCTCAAGTCCTCCAATTCAATGACTCTTCTGCCTTCTCATTCTCCATCAGCCTCCCCTTATGCAGCTTAGGTTCAGCTTTATAATCACTCCTTTGCAAACATCCCCCAGCTTCCCTGTATCTCTCTCCCTTTGCTCTGAATCCTGGTAAAAGCTAGCCATCTCCCTATTCTGTGTCTACAACTGAGCAATTGAAGTTATCTGAATAAAATCTGTACAATTGGACAGAACAATTTTACTGAATTAAATCTCAAGCAGGGACTTAATATTACCCAGGAATTTCTAGTCCTACTAAGTTTATTTCCTACTTAACAAGCGACTTATTTCATAACTTCTCTTTCCCTAAATCTGTCTCCCTCTGAATGTATGGCCTCATTTCTCAATTCATTGAGAAATAGAAGCCATTATCTTCCAGCCATATCTATCCCCGACTTCCTCCCTCCTCTTTCAACGCCTCTCCAAGATTAGACCCTCACAGGTGGTCTGGACCCCATCCTCTCTTGCCTCCAGGACTTTTTTGATATCACCTCTCCTTCAAGATCTCTTTTTGTCCTATTAGTCACATCCCTCAACGTATGAACAGGCTGTATTATCTTCACAACTTTAAAAACCTACCCTTAACCCCACAATACCCTCCAGCTACTGCTACTTTTCACATCCAAACTTAAAGAGTTTTCCCATTCACTGTCTATCCACCTTACCCCTGCTTTTGAGCAATGACCGCTCTACTGCCAGCTCCATGGACATTTTCTGACTTCATCTTATTCTGTTTCTCAGCAGCAAGTGACGAAGTTAAGCACTCTTTCCTTTTGGAAACTCTCACTTCTCCTGGGTGTCAGGACTCTATGTTGCACCTCCCACTCCATGGGCCATTCTGTGGAATGCCTTCTCTCTCTAGGTGCCTCCAGCTTGGCCCTGGACTTCTCTTGTCCTGTGTGCTCTGCCCCTAGGAGCTCTCAGGTGGCCCCACGGCTCTAAAAGCCATTTATAGTCTCTATGCCGATGCCTTCCAAATATAAATCTTCAGCCCCAATCCCAGAGTAGCACATCCACTGCCTATTGGACATTTCCATGGGGTCACAGAGCAAAAGAGAACTGGATTTTTTTTTCCCCACTCTAAACTTCTTTCTCCCCTGGTCTTCCCCATTCAGTAAATCCACTCAGTTACTTAAACCAGACAGTTGGGGTCACCCTTTTTTAAAATTTTTTTGTTTTTCTCTCTCCCTCATTCCATTCCATCACCAAATTTTGATACTCCACCTTAAAATATTTATTGAATTTATCAATTTTGCTCTATCTCACTGGCAACCACTCTAATCCAAACCAACTATGACCAAGTTACTTATGGTCTCCCCATGTCCACTCTGCTCTCTTCCACATTGAAGCTGAGTAACATTTTAGAAACATCAGTCAGATCATGTCATGCTTCAATAGCTTTCCAGTGCATTCAGTACAAAATCCAAATTCTTTTCTGTGCTCTGCCAGGCTTTGCACGCTCCAGCCTTGTCTGTGCCCATGTCTTCATCTCGGGCTACTCTGTGCTTGGCTGGTCATACACCAAGAATACAGGTCTTCTCTCAGTTCCCTGAACACACCAAACCTTTACCCTCCTCAAGGATGCTCTTACTCAGGGCCTTTCTGTGATTATCCTTCAGGTCTCAACTTAAATGTCACCTCTGCAGAGAGGTCTTTCCTGACTACCCAACAGAAAGTTGCCTGCACCCACTACTCACCCCATTATTCTCTATCAAGGCAGCCTGTCCATTTTTTCCCCTATAACAAACCACTTTAAAATTATTTATTTCTAAGTTTTTATTTTTATTTTTTAATTTGTGGTTTGGTGCCAACTCCTCTCCCTCTGCCTTTTTTATACTATGCATTCAGCACCCAGCACAATGCCTGGCTGTATGTCAGGTGTTCCATAAATATCTAATGAATAAATGAACAAAAAGCACTGAACTATTTCATTTCTCTACTTTAAAATGGTTTCTTTTTCTTTCTTTCTTTTTAAATAAAACCAGGGGTTAGTCTTCTAAAAATCCCAAAAATGAAAAAATTCAGATTTTTCTGAAATATTCAGATGCCAGGTATGGTCAAATAAGTTTTATATTTTAACTAAGGAGCTATAATTTTGACAATTATCCTTCAAGTCTAGCATTGTCATGGAGGACATACCTGCGGATTCCTTTAGGCGTTTCTCCAATTATGAAGGTGGTCTGGTTTGTACGGTAGACTTTTTTCTTATTCTGGCTTATAGGGTATGAAATATAAAGGGGAAATGAAATGTCTCCTTCACTTGGTTGTTGGGTTTTCTTTGTATATGTCGACATATCTGTCTTGAGCTTTTCTTTATATATCTGAAAAAAAGGAAAGGAAACAAAAACCAAGGCATAAGCAGGTGCAGCCGCTGAGGAAGACAGTTTGGTGGTTCTCAGAAAGCTAAGTACAGAACTACTATATGACCCAGCAAACTCACAACTAGGTATATACCCAAAATAACTGAAAGCAGGGACTCAGCCCTTAGCACACTGATATTCATAGTGGCATTACTCACAATTGCCAAAAGGTGGAAGCAACCCAAGTGCCCATTAACTGATAAATGGATAAATGAAATATGGCATAGACATACAATGGAATATTATTCAGTTATAAAAAGGAATGAAAGACCAATACATACAACAACATGGATGAATCCTGAAGACAAAAAAGGACAAATATTGTGTGATCTCAGCGATTTGAAACAATTAGAATAAGCGAACTCATAGAGTCAGAATCTAGAATATAGGTTACCAGGGGATGGGGTGGAGATAGGGAATGGGAAGGTAAAGTTTAAATGTACAGAGTTTCTATTTAGACTAATGGAAATGTTTTGGTAATGGATGATGTGATGGTAGCACAATATTGTGAACTCAATTAACAGCACTGAAATATATATCTGAAAGTGATTAAAAGAGGAAATGTTAGATTGTATATATGGTAACAGAATAAAAATTTAATTTAAAAAACCATGGAACTACACTGTACAGTGAACCCTAAGTTAAACCATGGACTATAGTTAATAGTACAATTATAAAACTGTGCTATCATCAATTGTAACAAATGCTCCACATCAATGAACGGTGTTGGTGGTGGTGTGGTGTATGGGAATTCTGCATTTTATGCATGATGGCTCTGTAAACCCACAAGTTCTCTAATAAAAAAATACAATGAGTTGGTTTTGGTTAAATAAATTATTTTACTTTTTCCCAATATTCTTTATCAACTAGTATATGATATTCTCCAACTGAAATCATTATGTCAGAAGATGTTAACCTAGATCTTTAAAAAGAAGATATAAGGATAAATTACTTACAATTCTTAAAGATACAAGAGTAACTGCAAAAATATGACGTTTTTATTGCCAAGACTGTAGGCATAGTGATACATGGTGACATCCACTATCCAAAATAAGGATACAAATTAATGGTGGCATAAAAATGAGATATATAAATTTTAAATTTAGTAATTTCTCTCCAAACTATGATGCAGTTTTCCAGTTTTTTAATTTTACATAAGTAGATAAACTTTTGAAATAATCTTTATGTGATCATTAATAAATAGAAAATCATTTTCATAAATCTTTGTTTTTAATCTCCACTGGGTTGTGAGAATATTTAGTGATGTTAAGATGTTAATTACAGCTGTTTGAAATTATAGAATCATATTTATTTTTCAGACCATGGGTTGCTTGCTTAATGTAAAATGTTAACAAGGGTGGGCCAAGAAAATGGTACTTTTAAACTTTATGGTTCCAATTTCCCTGCCAAGATGTCACTGTGAATATGTGGAAAATCCCCATTCCATTCCCCAAAGAGAAATAATGGATACAATTTGACAACAACAACAACAAAATTGTATTTGAGTTCAAAAGCAAGAAGGAAAAGTCTCTAACTCCAAGTAACAAAAAAGTAATTCAAAGACAGTGGTGAGTGGGAGGTGAAGGTCAGCAGTGCCTAAGGGTAGTAGAGACTTAAGCTATAGTTTGTGGGACCTGTGTATGGAGGGGAGATGCAATTGATTTAACTCACTGCATTAAAAATAAATTAAACAAACAAAATCACAATAGGGATTAAAAGGGTACCCAATTTGCAAATTTGAACTAGGAAATCCAGAGTGGGGGCACAGGATGGAAGCAGGCCACCTTCTTAATCTAGACAGAAAGCAATACTGGTTAAACAATGGAATCCCAGTCCGTGGCATTTGTGGAATCTGATTTTGCATCACCTTTGTGGAATGGAAAAATCTAAGCTGAAAAACCAGCATAAAAACCTGGCCCAGAACCAGTGAAAACCATAGATCTCAATGAAGTATGAATACGAAAACATACCATAGGAAGACTTCCATAATCCAGAGAATGCTTGTGTTCCCAATGGGGGTGGGTGTGGGGTGGGTAGGAGGCATGTCTCACTGAAGAGTTCAGACAAAAATTATACAAAGCATGTGAAAAACCCTACCATGAGAGGGGAAGATACAACAACGTGAGGATCCACACCTGAGGAATTATGGATAAAAAAGGAATCTGAAAGAGACTTTATTTATTAATTATTTTTTTAGGAGGTACCGGGGATTGAATCTGGAACCTCATACATGGGAAGCAGGTGTTCAACCACTAAGCTACACCTGCTCCCTTGAAAGAGACTTTAAATCAGTAGCATGTTCAAAATGATAAGGGAAGGAATAGAATCCACCAGCAAAAACAGAGCATTATTTAGGCAGAATTGAGAGAGAGTCAAATATAGACTCTAAAAATAAAACATAGTTTTGAAATAAAAACTAGATATAAAACATTTTACAAAAGGCTGAAGGCTCTTAAGCAGATTCTCTATAACATACTACTTGCAATGGGCAGGTGAAAAAAAAAAGAAACATACTCAAAATATGGGTTAAATAGCAGACTAAACAGCCCTATTATCTCAGTTGATAAACTGGAAGAATAAAATTACTTAGAATGTTGGGAAGTGGATGTGGCTCAAGTAGATGAGTGCCCACCTACCACATGGAAGATCCCAGGTTCAGTTCCTGGTACGTCCTAAAGAAGATGAGCAAGACAGTGAGCTGACATGATAGGGTGGCACGGCAAGCTGATGCAACAAGATGACACAATGAGGAGACAAAACAAGCAGAGCAGAGGTGGCTCAAGCGATTGGGCACCTCCCTCCCACATGTGAGGTCCCTGGTACAGTTCCTGGTGCCTCCTAAAAAAAAGAAGATGAGCAGACACAGAGAGCAGACAGCAAATGCAAACAATGAAGGAGGGCGGGGAGAAATAAATAAAATAAATCTTTGAAAAAAAAAGCAAAGCTGTTATTAGAAACAAATAAGGACATTATATATTTTAAAAATTACTTAGAATGCAGCACAGAGAGATAAAAAGAAAAATGAAAATACAAAAGATAAATTGACATAGACATGGCAGAAGACATAAAATTTCTGTTAGAAGAACAGAGAAAAGGGGAGAGATAATGGCAGAGAACTGAAGACAGCATGAATCCTCAAACAGAAAGGGCAGAGAGAATTCCTAGTGGGAAAAGTGAAAATAAATCTGTATCTTGTTAAATCACAGATAAAGAGAATATTTTAAAAGCTACCAGAGAGAAAAGACAAGATATCCTACAAAGAAATGACAATTAGACTAACAGAGAGTTCTTGTTAACAATACTAGTAACAGAAAGTAATGGGATAATATCCTGAAAGTACAGAGAAAAAAAATAACTGTCAACCTAGAATTCTATACCCAGTTAAACTACCATTTAAGACATTTTCAGACATATGAAGATTACTGGGGTTTATTAGACATAAATTCTTGTCAAAACATTGCCACTGAAGAATATATTTCAATAATAAGAAGAGTTAACTTTGTAGAAAATACTGATATAAGAAGAGATGGTGAACAAATAAGAATCACAGTTCCCTATTTTCAGAGAAATTAGAAATCATTTGAGAAAAACAAATTATGTAAAAGTTTAGACGGTATTAGCCAGAATAAGTTATGATGAAGCAAAATGAAAATTTCTCTAAAGTAGGAAGATAAGTTATTTTGCTTGTGATGAAATGTTTTCTTTGGATAGGAGTTCAATGTGATTGGAATGACACACATCACAGGGAATGGCTTTTCATTCCAAAGATATTTACTAAGCATCTATTATGTTCCAGGCACTGTTTAGATACAAAGATATTTAGATACACAAAGAGGACCTTACCCATAAGGACATAAAAGTGACAAGCCCAATTACTTTTAAAAAATGTGGCACATTTAGTTTTTATCTTTTTCTTGTAAGGCATTTATTTCTTTAATTTCTGTTCAGGTTCACTTTATTGAAATAACAAAAAGAACCACATATTCTACAGTAGCAAACTAATTCTAATTAAAGCAAATTGACTTCTTCAAAAGCTACTGTGACTCAAATGGACCAAGAAAAAATGCTAAGTGGTCATGGTGAACCACAGTTTTGCATCAGTCAGTAAAGTTGAAAGTACTTTCTTTAAAGATGTCTTTTGTTAAAGTGTATCTTAAAACATGATTAAGTAAGTTTGTAAGTTTGAAAGAGATTTGATGTATTTATTTTCCATTACAAGAAAACAAGATGAACATTAAAAGTTCTCAATAAAAAGGTTCATGGAATTTCATGATCTTAGATGATCCCCAAGAAATTATTATCTATTACTGTAAGGAGAGATGGGAATGAGAGTAAAGGGACCAAGCAGAAAAAGCCAAGGAAGGGGCCAACCCAAAACACTTCTTTCTCATATACTGCCATGGAGAAATCATGCTAGGCAATGGCAATTTTCAATTATTTACATGGTTACTCTGGGTCTTTCTGACCCAGGCAGCATTACAAAGCTCATATTTTATACAGAAAATTTTTTCTTAAATGAATTTTATAAATTATTTTGGAAAATTCAGCTTTTCGAACCACAGCTATCAGACATGTGGATCTTTCATTTTTGCTAAGTATTCCATATTCTAAAAGACAATTTTTTTAGGCAATAATAAATAAATCATATTCTTCTCTCACATAGTCTCAATATACTATCTTTTGTTTCTAAATAAATCTATCTAGTTTCAGATTACCATTTTAATAGGGGACTTTAATGTTTTACCACAACAGATCACCGCAACAGGGCTATAAAGCAAAAATTTGTGTTTAGCCTGGTTATATTAACAAGAGTTTTAGGAATCAGTGTCCATGTCTAGGCTTATTCTGAATTAAAGCCCCAAAGGGTAAACAGATTAAGTATGTATGGGTGGAAGGTGGTGAAATCTATGGCTGCTGAAACAAATCATCCCAAACTCAGTGGCTTGAAATAATGCAAATTTATTATCTTATAGTTCTCGAGGTTAGGAGTCAAACATGGGTCTCACTGGGCTAAAATCCAAGTGTTGGCAGGGCTGTGTTCCTTTCTGGAGGCTCTAGAGGAAAATAATTTCCTTCGGTTTTCAATTCCTAGAGGCTGCCCATATTCCTTGGCTCATGGTCCCCTTGAAAAGCCAGAAATGTGGCATCTCTCTGACCTTTCTTCCACAGTCAAATCATCCTCTGACCATAGCCAGGAAAGGGTCTCCACTTTTCAGGCCTTATGGATTTAGACTGGGCCCATCCAGATAATCCAGGATAAGCTTCCCATCTCAAGGCCAGTTGATCAGCAATCTTAACTGCATCTACAACCTTAATTCCTTCTCACCAACCATGTAAGGTATCTTCACAGGTTCTGGGGATTAGGACATGGACAACTTTGTGGGGAGGCCATTATTCTGCCTACAACTGGGGGGCACAGAGAGGGGTGGAGGGCAGAAGGTTTTAACCTGGATCTACTAACCTCCCATAGGTTCGGTCCACAGGGTTCGGGGACTTGGGGAAGGGGTACCCATGGAACCCATGAAATTGTATTTGCATGGGTGTTCACGAGTGAGCATGTGTAGCATTTTGGTATTATTTATGAATTCCAAAAAATAGACATTGGATTGTTTGTAAACTGGTCTATTCATCTGGGTGTATTAGATTGTATTGGATTCAGAGGTTTTACTCTTACTTGATTAAATTATGATTAAGGTTTTGATTTGGCCATGTCAGCAGAGACACAGAGAAAACCACACGGCAGAGCAGAGAGTAGAGTTTTAATGCTGGAGCCCCGAGAAGTAAATACACAGAGAAGTAGATACGTGAGGAAAGAGAGAAGGCTCCATTAGACACAGTAGAGGCCCTGGCAAGAGAGGTGAGCCATTTGCCTGATAGTTTATAGCTGGCCTTGTAGAGAGAGCAGAGCAGCTGGAGGCCAGAGAGAAATGAGCCCCAGGAGAGAGATGAGACTTATATCAGCCTACAGCTGATGCTGGAAGAAGCTGGGACCAAGGAGCCTTGGGAGGAAGAGGAAGCCTGAAACCTTGCAAATGTCAGCAGCCATCTTGCTCCAATACGTGGAAACAGACTTTGGTGAGGGAAGTAACTTATGCTTTATGGCCTGGTAACTGTAAGCTACTACTCCAAATAAATACCCTTTATAAAAGCCAACAGATTTCTGGTATTTTGCATCAGAACCCCTTTGCCTGACTAATACAGTATGCATATGCTTTTTTTTTTTTTTTTTTTAGAGCCTAATGGTTTATTGCAAAATCAAAATTCAGAGTTGCAAATTTACTACAACCATTCAAAATAAATAAATTATATGAAATACAGATTCTAGCATAGACACTTGAAAATCAAACCAATGGATTGAATCTTCATGTTTCATTTGCTCACAAACTTGCAGACATTAATGTTCTGCAAAAAAAGACAACTGCAGCAGAGAAAAAGAAAACTGCCCTTTTGCAAATAAGCCTAAAAGCATCCCTCTAAAGAGGCCAAAATAAACATGTATATATGTATATATGTATATATGTATAAAGCGTTACTGTTCAACACAAATGCTATTTCTAAAAAAATATTAACTGCATAGGTTTAAAAAAAATGTGCAATATCTTAAGCTAGTAAAGCAACAACAAAAAACAAAACAAAACAAAACAAAAAACAAAAAAACTCCACCAAAATCAGTTTATGACAACTAACATATACAAATAAATACTGATCAAAACACAGGAAGTAAATATCTGGACTAATACATTGTCCATTATGGGGAGATTTTTTCTCTTCAATTTAAATGTCTCTTCTCATTTCCAAAAATTTTTTTAAAGTGCTAACTTTATATAAAGTATGCAATGTCTTCAAGTAATTTGCTATTAAGTATGCCAATTTTTATAGTGCTAAAAAAAGAATGAAGAATAAACTAAAGTGAAACAGGAAAATAGAAACGTTGAAAAAACTGATAAATTGTAGCTGGATAAACCAATATACTGTTAATATACCATTGTTGACTTTCTTCTTTCAATTAAATGTATAAATTTACAGATTTAGGTTTCTGTTGGTTTAGTGCACTGACTTCCTTTGATTTGCTAATTTCTACAACAGTCAAATGGTATACAAAAAGTTATAAGGAAAGCAGTGCCACTGAAAAATTAGCATGACACTAAAATAAAGCAATCTTAAAAATAAAAGGTTACTACTGTAAATGAATATAAAATGTAATCAGTCTTATAAAGTAAGAATGGTGGCTTTGTCCAAAGCTTAATTACTCTTGCCCTTTAGCTGCTTTTTCAAGGAATATACATTAACCAAATGACAACTGAGGTGTTTGCTGTAATCTTTTTCCTTTCTAAAAGAACAATCGCAAAAAATACAAACAAAATCTCCCTCAACTACTTTGACTACCAATGCATCTTTTCCATTTTTTCCTCTAGTTTTCTTGTGGAACTGGCCAAGCGCCATTCAATCCAGAATCATCACTACCCTCTGACATACTGTCGCTTAGGTTACTTCCATCGTGACTGTGAATGCCTTCAACTTCATCAATTTCCTGAGACTCATTCACTGCTGTGGTAACAGAAGGTGATGCCAGAAGAGTTTTGGGCACTGCGTCCCCTTTTCTATCGGTGGGAGAAGCAGCAGTGGGGAAACTGGTTCTTCAACTGATGAGTCTTAACCAGCAAGATTCTCTGTTGTGTTCTATCAGTGTCAGTTTCCATTTTACAAAGCACAGTGTCAGCCTGATCTAAAATTTCACGCTCTGACATATTATTTAGGTTTTGTTCAGAGCATGAAATACTGGTACATTTCTCAGTACTAGCATCAAGACCAGCTATACTCTTATCTGCCTCATCTACTTTCTGAAGAGGGGCTTCTTTAATTCCTTCCCCTTCAGAGCATAATTTTTGGTCTTTTGATTTTTCTTCTAAGTTTTCCTTTGGCAGTGGTGCTGATGGTGGTAGGAGATTCTGTGCACATGTACTTTCCTTTAGAACCTATCTTTATGAACAAGCATTAAGCCAACTTCATTAAGTACTTGCTCCTTCCATGGCATTTCATTCTGCCTGCCAGACTTTTTCATTTTATTATCTTTGGAGGAGACCTTTGGGGATCAGCTCCATCTGAGGAGGAGGGTCCACAGGACGAAGAGACTCCATGGGAGATATCATCTGAGCAGACTCCATGAGAGAAGGCTCCACTGGAGCAAGCCCTTTCTTAACAGACTCCGTGGAAGGAGGCTCCATCTGAGCAGACTCCACAGGAGGATCCATCTCCATTGGAGCAGGCCCCTTCTGAGCATACTCCACATGAGGAGGTTCCATTCAAACAGGAGCCTTCTGAGTAGGAGCTATCTGAGGAGGCTTGCTGCTTTTTTTAACTTGATTTATTTTTCAGTCTTCTTTTTTGTACTTTTTTTCATGCAGGTACTTTGCTTTTTATACTCCTCCATTTTGTTGTCACCCTTTGGTACTTCCTGACAGTTTTTGGATCTACTTTCCACCTGCTTTTTCCTTTTTGTCACAGGTT
>JAQZBX010083851.1:0-13333 GCA_029593785.1 Cabassous unicinctus | reverse complement strand
ATCTCAGCAGCTCTCTTGCTCCAAGACGGTGTAACAGACTTTGGTGAAGGAGGAAACTTATGTTTTATGGCCTGGTAACTGTAAGCTTCTACCCCAATTGAATACCCTTTATAAAGAACAACAGATTTCTGGTATTTTGCATCAGCACCCCTTTGGCTGCCTGACACAGGATATAAAAATTTTAAAATATATTATTTGGCAAGTCAGTAAGAAATAATAATATGTGCAGATTTGGAAAGGCAAGCATAGGTGTTATGATTTCCCCAGGAAACTTAAAAGAATATTAAATAGTGCATCTCATCCAAATACATAGAAGAAGAAAAAAAGAACAAAAATAGTCAGTCCAAGACAAAGTATTCAGGATTAATTTGGTTGCCATTTTGGCCTTTGTACTGGGGACCCCTTGTTCATGCATTTTTGGAAGCTGCATCTTTCTTATACTTCAGAAGACTGAGGGTTACAGGGTTGATTTATTGGGTGTTGATTTGTCCCCATCATAAATCAAGTGCTGTATCACTTCCCCATTTCCTGGTTATGAAGTCAACAAACTGGATGTGATGCTCATTTGAAGCAAGAAGAAGCGTGACTGATAGAACAAATAAAAAGTTGATATTGTTGCAGTTCTCAAGTTATACACTTAGATGATTGATATTGGATCTTCCTCTTTTCTAATGAATGCATTCAATGCTATAAATTTTCCTCTAAACACTGCTTTTACTGCACCCTACAAACTATGAAGAAGCATGGGACATTAAGAGGCAGAAAGAAGCACATAACAAAAGGCTTGTGAGTGAAGCTATATCAATTTCCACAACAATACAGACTGAAGATGAAGGCAGTTAATGTAAGAAAGTGGGGAAAATATTTTCTCTGACTGCAAGCATTGTTTCCTCAAAATAACACTTCTATGAATGTAGCTTCACTTTGAAGGAATTTGCATCATGCTTACATAAGTATGAGGGAATCAGTGTAAAGAAAAAAGAATGAAGATGATGAGTATTGCCAGGTACCGCACATGGCAGTCCTCCCTTTTAAGTGTAAGGAGAGTATAGTTTTTTGGAAATTCCACTTCCTGAGATTACTTGAGAAATACCCGTTCAGAGAAAAATTTTGGGATTTCATGAATTTGGGAAAGCTAGAATCACATCACAGAAAAATGCAGGACTAAAACACTGTGAATGTAAGGAATATTGGTAATCGTTCAGCCAGGCATTAAATATCATTGAGCATGAAATATTCATACATTAGTTTGTATTGTAATGAACATGTGAATGCTTCCATCTGAAATAAAACCTCATGCAATATGGGAAAATTCCAACTAGAAAGAAACCATATGAGTGTCCTGAAGGTATTCTGTTCTTTACATTCATTTTTTACTCCTAATTTTAAAAGCCATGCATGGAACAAGCATAGAAATGTAATACATGTGGGAAAGTTTTCAATCTGATAGAAAACCTCTTTATTCATCAGAAAATTCTTACTGAAGGGAAATCATATATATGTGGGAGAGCTTTAATTCAAATGTCAAATCTCAGATACAAGAGATTTCCTACTGCAAAGAAACCCTATGCATGAAAGGCATGTGAAAAAGCCTTTAGGTACAAATCATATCTCATAGAACATGAAAAAAACTCATAGCAGACAGAAACAAAATGAATGTAAAGAATGCAGAGAATCTTTCAGCCAAAAGCAATAGTTCATTAAGCATCAGAGCATTCATTCTTGAGAAAAACCCTATATAGGAAATGAATGTGAAAAGCCTTCAACCAGAAGGAAAACCCTGTTAACCATCTGAGAATACATGCTGGAGAGAACCCCTATGAATGTTATGGATGTGGTAAAGGTTTCATTCAGAAATGAAGCCTCATTACACACTAGAGTAGACCAACTGGAGAGTAACCCTATATATATAAGTAATGTAGAAAAGTCTTCTGTAGCAAATCAGTTCTCACTGACCATGAGAAAATTCATAGTAGAGGGAATCCCTACATATGTAAGGAATTTGGAATAGCCTTCAGCCAGAGGCAGTACCTCATTAAACATTACAACATTCATACTGGGTAGAAACCCTGTGAATGTAATGAATGTGAATCTCCAAAGAATCTACACCTCCAGTCTATGCAATTTTTTGACAATCTTTTAAGGAAGCAGCTATAACTGTGCAATTCAGGATGTCTTTCTCCTCTTGGAATAATGCACTTGCAGTTTGTTCTGAGATCTGCTCTGCCCATTTCTTCTTCCGCACTCATCTGTGTTCAATTTGTTACCACTAATTTATGCATCAGAACTCGAGATTTCTTGTAGTTTATGTAAAGATGGGCTTTCCACATATTTCAAATTATCCTGGTTGTTTTCACTGGTTCTCCAATCCATTACATTCTGAGCAAGCATTTAACAAATTAACATTTAAAATTAATGCTGCCCATTATTGTAGCATTTTCTTATCAGGCACCCCAACCATTTATATTTTTTCAGATTCTTCACCTGATTCTGATGTGGATTCAAGTTTAACAACCACTGAACTGCAGTCGTCTGCTTTCTACTTAACTCCAATTTTCCTTCTTATTTTAAATCAGAAATATTCTTGTCATAATTAGATGATATACTTCAAATCTCAAGTATTTTAAGAAGCTAGAAAATTTATTTTTGTTTTTAAGTTGTACTCCAATATTTTTCTCTTATCTGATAGGCTGAGGGATGGATGAAATGAGAGAATGCATGTATTTACAACCAGAAATGTGTACCCAAAAGAAACTGCCAATGCAGATAATTCTGAGGGAGGAGGAATGGTGGTTGAGGCTAGAAAAGGAATTTTGCTGTTTGCCATAGCTGACATAAATTACTTTTACACTCTGCACAGATAATTTCATGAGAATTTAAAAGAATTTATGAAAATAGTTCACATTGAATTTATACAGAGCGGTTGATTTGAAGATATTGATTTGAATCTGCAACATTACTGGTGGGGCCCTTCCCATCACCCTTTGCAAATACAGTCACCCATAAAGGAAAATGCACACTCCACTCGGCCCACTCCCCAGACGGCTTGATGGTTGGAGACCTCCCTCAGCAAGAGTGAGCCTGGAGCACAAGGAGCATGGACATGACCTTCTGAAGGCCACACTACTCAATACACATGTCTAGTTAGTGGGCTGTTAGCACCAAAGAAGAAGTCGGATTTCCTGTGGCTTACTCCCCAGTGAAGACCCACTAGAGTGATTCACATAACTAACAGAGGCTGTGAGTGCTGAGCAGATCTCTCTCTCTGTCCTCCTTTGCAGGTCCAGATTCTATGATGATGGATTTCATTGGGGCTTTGAGAGTTTGGTTCCCAGAAAGACATTCCCTCTCAGGCATGTGGGAACTGCAGCGAACACATAGTACATTCCAGCTTCCTCAGGTATTCCTCAGCTTCTTCCCATTCAACCCCTCTGTTCTCTTCTGGGATTGAAGAGGTCTGCATCATTTTCAAGACGGTTAAAAATCTGTTGAAATTTCAAGATTTAATTAGTCTGAGTAATATCTGGCCTCTGTCCCCGTTGAGGTGTTCTGCAAACATTGCACTATCTCACATCCTCACTTCCATTCCTGTCAGACCGAGGTGCCAGGACATTTTGGGATTCCTGTACTATTTCTCAGGTTACTGGCCTAATGGTGCTCATTCTGATGACGTTATTGCAGTAGCCAATGCTATAATGTGAATTTTGACATTTTCTTCCAGACACCAGCAGGGTTCATCTTGGCATTGCTCTTTCTTTTGCTGCCCAAAGATTGCAGAAGTGAATGTAGAACTAGAAGCAGGAGACCTGAGTCAGTTCATGAGACCCAGGAGGTGTACACTAAGAGAAGCCTCCTCAGAGGGTCAATGCTGGAGGCCAAGGGAAGGAGGGAAGTGCAAAATGAGCAGTAGCAGGAAGGTTCTTCTCTGTGTCCTGACTCATCTGCTGCACCAGACCCCAGGTCCGAGGGTTTCATCTGCCCCTGCTGAACTGTCCATCCCTTTCCTGAGGCAGGTACAACATACTGGGGCATCTGTGACTTGATACTTGTCCCCAAACCATGTGACACTCCTGCTTGACTCCCTTTCTTGCAGGTCTTGCTGGCCAAGAGCACTTCCCACCTCCATCTTACCAGTACTCATTCCCTTCTGGTCTGGAGACACCCACAGTTTACAGGTGAATTCACTGTGCAGCAGCATCACACTGCCATTTGGGAACAGGTCAACTCCCCACCCCGTGTCGCTAGCTGTCTGAATTTGCCAAGCATTGCCAATGAAAAATACCAGAAATTGGTTGGGTTTTATTGGAACTTATTAGCATTAAAGCTTACAGTTCTGATTGTAAAAATGTCCAAATCAAGGCTTCCTGAAAAATGCACTCTTAACAATGGTCAGCTGCTGCTGGATTCCTGCCAGGGCAAAATGTTGGATCTGTCTGTCTCTCTTTGCATTCTCCTCTAAACTTACTTTCTCCTTGAACTCAGCAATGGGCCATCAGACACAATTTCTCACACATCTCCTTTCTCCTCTGACCTGCATGTCTTCAGCTTCAAGCTGCTCCAAGACATCAGCCTCTGGCCTCTCCTTCCACCTCTCAGGGTTCCTGTGTCTCTCCACAGCTGTAGGAGATCATGGAGAACTCTCCCACATGTCAGGGTAAACATGGCAGCACTCTTTCTCTCTGTGTTCCATGTATGTATTACTTCACAATGATTGGGGTCCATCCTGGTGCCTGAAATGTAATCAAAGGCCCTTATCTAAACTGAATCAATCTAACAAAAAGTGACCTAATCAAAAGTTCCCTTATCTGAATCTAACCAAAATGTCCTACATACAAAAGGCTTACACACACAGCAAGTGTGAGTCCACGCAAGACTCAAACGAGGATATTAACCCAGGGCATAGGGATCAAGAGGGGTCTCCTAAGAATGGAAGAAATAGGAGCTCATGAAGCAATGACTGTACTTTGGGTGTGGCCATCATTGAGCAAAATGGGGTGGTGACCACCGTTGCAATCGTCCGTAGAATGGCCACAAGAAGAACTCAATATACTGTGCTTTCTCCATCAAATCTTGGCTCCAAAACCAGGTGTGTAACTCAGAGAGGTGTGCCCGCATTCCCCTCCACAGAGCCAGGGCACACAGATTTTGCCTGGATGGTTGGGGGGGGGGGCGGAAGCAGGCTGTAAAACAGAAACCCCTAATGTTTTCTCCAAAGAACTGTGATTACATTTAAAACAGAATGGAGAAATTCAAAATTTAGGGTGCTCTCAACAGCAGTGGAGATCATAGAGGGCCTGAGATTTAATTCATCTCAAACTTTCAGGAAGAAGTGAAAGAAATAATTTTACAGAGGAGTGAAAGCTAATAAAGTTTTCCAGCAAAAACTCACTTAAAAAGGAATGTAAATGAATATTCAGCAGGGAGAAAGAAAATAATCTCAGAAGGTTCAAGATTCAGGATGAATTGAAGAACAATATCTGTTAATTAAATCCTTATATCTAAATGACAATTGAATGGATAAATTAATAATGGTATCCATGGCCTAGGACATCAATAAAGTGTTAAAACACACCGTAAAATAATATATTGCATAAGATGTGTAAATGGATATGAAGTAGTTTGTTATCATTATGAATTCCAAAAATAGATAGGGGATTATGCTTGTAAACTTGTCTATTAATCTGGGCATGATAAAGTGATGATAAGGGCATTGACTGGGCCACAGTCAATAGGATATTGAGCCCTGCCCTTTGGTGGGTGGGGTCTCAAACATAAAAAGACATGGCAAAGGACAGAGTTGGAGTACTTTTTGATGTTGGATTTCTGATGAGCAAGGACAGAAGGCCCCGGGGAAAAGAGACAAGCCATTCACCTGAAAGTTCCCAGCTGCCTTGTGGAGAGAGGCAAAGCTTAGAGAGCCTCATAGTAGACAGCTGACCTTGTGGAGGAAAAGGGAACTGAGCCCAGAGAGAAACACAGCCCTGGGAAGAGAGCAACCCCGAAACCCTGAACCCTGGCAAATGTCAGCAGCTGTGTTTCTCCAAGATGGGTTAATAGACTTTGGTGAAGGAAGAAACTTAAACTTTATGACCTGGTAACTGTAAGCTTCTACCCCAAATAAATACCCTTTATAAAGACAAACAGATTTCTGGTATTTGGATCAGCAACACTTTGGCTGACTAATACAGGATATAAAATGCTTTAAAATATATTATTTGGCAAGTCAATAACAAATAATGAAAGCCAATTTGGAAAGGCAAGCAAAAATGTTGTAATTTTGCTGGTAAACTTTAAAGAAAACCAAATAGTGCATCTCATCCAAATAAATACAAGAGAAAAAAAAATTGAACAAAAATAGTCAGTCCAAAACAATTTATACAGGATTTCCCTTGTTGCAATTTTGGCCTTTTAACTGGGCCCAACTTACTCATGCAACTTTGGAAGCTGCACCTTTCGTATCCTTCAGAAATTGGAAGGTTCTATGGTTGATTTATGGAGTGTTGGTTTGTCCCCATCATAAATCAAGTGCTGTATCACTTACCAATTTCCTTGTTATGAAATCACCAAACTGGATGTGATGCTCATTTTAAGCAAGAAGAGCCATGAATGATAGAATAAATAAAATGGAGATATTGTTGCACTTCCCAAATTGGATGCTTAGATGATTGATAATGGATCTTTCCTCTTTTCTAATAAATGTTTTCAGTGCTATAAATTTCCTTCTAGGCAGTGCTTTTGCTGCTCCCCACAAACTAAGAAGAAACATAGGACATTAAGGAGCAAAAAAACCACATGGCAAAAGGCTTTTGAGTGAAGCTATACCCACTTCTGCAACAATACAGACTAAAGATGAAGGCAGAGAATATAACAAAGCTGGGAAAATCTTTTCCCTTACTGCAAGCATTGTTTCCTCAAAATAACACTTCTATGAATGTAAATTCACTTTGAAGGAATTTGTATCATGCTTACTTAAGCATGAGGTTATCTATATAAGGAAAAAAGAAGGAAGACAATGAGTTTTGCCAGTTTGTGCCACATGGTAGTCCTCCCCTTTAAGTGTAATTAGTGTGAGGTTTTTTGGAAATTCAACTCATGAGATACCTGAGAATTAATCCTCTGGAGAAACCATTTGGGATTTCATGAATTTGGGATAGCTAGAATCACATCAAAGAAACATGCAGGTGTAAAAGCCTGTGTATGTAAGGAATACTGGAAATCCTTCAGCCAGGCATTAACTCTCATTGAGCATGAAATATTCATACATTGGTTAGTATTGTAATGAACATGGGAATGCTTCCATCTGAAACAAAACCTCATGGAATATGAGAAAATTCAAACTAGAGAGAAACCATAAGAGTGTCCTGAATGTAGTCTGTTTTTTACAGTCATTTTTTATCCATCTTATTAAAAGCCATACAGGGGAAGAAGCATAGAAATGTAGTACATATGGGAAAGTATTCAATCTGAGAGAAAACCTCTATATTCATCAGGAAATTCTTACTGAAGAGAAATCACATATATGTGGGAGAGCTTTAACTCAAATGTCAAATCTCAGATACAAGAGATTTCTTACTGCAAAGAAACCTTATGCATGTAAGTCATGTGAAAAAGCCTTTAGGTAAAAATCATATCTCAGGGAACATGAAAAAGACACATCGGGGACAGCAACAAAATGTATGTAAAGCATGCAGAGAAGCCTTCAGCCTAAAGCAATGGTTCATAAGACATAAGAGCATTCATTCTAGAGAAAAACCCTATATAGGCAATGAATGTGGAAAAGCCTTCAACCAGAAAGAAAACCTCCTTAACCATCTGAGAATACATGCTAGAGAGAAATCCTATGAATGTAATTGATGTGGGAATGCCTTCTTTCAGAAATCAAGCCTCATTGCACACAAGAAAAGATCAACTGGAGAGAAACCCTAATATATGCAAGGAATGTAGGAAAGCCTTCAGGAGAAATTGAAATCTCACTGACCATGAGAAAATTCATAGTGGAGGGAAACCCTATATATGTAAGCAATGTGGAATAGCCATCAGCCAGAGGCTGATTAAATATTACAACATTCATACTTGAAAGAAACCCTGTGAATGTAACGAATGTGAATCCCCAAAGAATCTCCACCTCCTGTCTGTGCAACTTGTTGCAAATCTTTTAAGGGAGAGGCTGTGACTATGCAATTCAGGATGTTTTTCTCCTCTTGGAAAAGTTCACTTGCAGTGTTATGTGATCTTTCCTCCCACATCTTCCACACTCATCTGTGTTCAATTTGTTGCCACTACTTTATGCATCAGAAATTGAGATTTCTCTTAGTTTATATAAAGATGGACTTTCCACTTATTTCAAGTTATCCTTGTTGTTTTCACTGTTTCTTCAATCCATTACATTCTGGGTAAGCATTTAAAAAAGTACCATTTTAAAAATAATGCTGCCAATCATTGTAGCATTTTCTTATAAGCCACCTCAAAAATTCATCTTTTTTCAGATTCTTCCCCTGAATTTGATGTGGATTCAAGTTTATCAGCCACTGATCTATGTGGCCTGCTTTCAACTTAACTCCAATTTTCCTTCTTACTTTAAATCAGAAATGATCCTTTCATAATTAGATGATATACTTCTAATCTCAAGTATTTTAAAAAGTTAGAAAATTTATTAATATTCTTAAGTTATACTCCAATATTTTTCTCATATATGTTAGGGTTTGGGATGGTTGAAACTAGAGAATGCATGTACATACCAACAGAAATGTGTACCAAAAAGAATCTGCCAAAGGAGATAATTCTGAGGAAGAAGAAATGGGTGTTGAGGCTAGAGAAGGAATTTTGCTGTTTGCCATAACAGACATAAATTATTTTTATACTCTTTGCACGGAAAATTTGGTTATAATTTAAAAGAAATTATGAAAAGAGTACACAGTGAAATCATGTAAAGTGGTTGATTTGAAGATATTGATTTGTATCTGCAACATTACTGGGGGAGGGACTTCCCCTCAACCTCTTCAAATATAGTCACCCATATAGGAAAAGTGCTCACTCCCCTCGGCCCCCTCCCAAGCTGCCTGGACTGGTGGAGGCCTCCCTCAGCCAGACTGAACATGGAACACGAGGGGAATGGACACGACTGTCTGAAGGCCACACTGTTCTCTACACGTATCCGGTGAGAGGGCTGTTAGCACCACAGGAGAAGACAGACATCCTGCTGCTTTCTCCCCAATGAAGGCCCCCTAGAGTAATTCACATCATTAAATGAGGCTGTGAGTCTTGAGCACACCCTTCTCCCGGTCCTCCTTTGTGGATCCAGAATCTATGATGCTGGTTTTCATTGGGGTTCTAAGAGTTTTATTCCCAAAAAGACATTCCTTCTCTCACTTGGGGGAACTGCAGTGAACAAGTGTTATATTCCAGCTTCTTCAGTTGTTCTACAGATTGTTCCCATCGAACCCCTCCTTTCTCTTCTGGGATTGTAGAGGCCTCCAACATTTTCAACACTGCTAAAATGTGTTGAAAACTTAATATTTAATAAGTCTAAAATTTTCTGCAAGCATTGCACTATCTCACAACATCACTTGTATTCTTGTCAGCCCTAGGTCCCAGGACTTTCTGGGATTCCCATTCAATTTCTTATGGTCACTGGCATAATGTTGCTCATTCTGGTGATGTTATTGCTGTAACCAATGTTGTAATGTAAATTTTGACATTTCCTTCCTGACACCAACAGGTTTCATCTTGGCATTGCTCTTTATTTTACTGCCCCAAGATAGGTGAAGATGAATGTATAACCAGAAACAGAAGAGCTGAGTTTGTGCCTCAGACCCAGGGGCTTACAGTAAGAGCAGCCTCCTCAGAGGGTCAAGGCTGGAGGCCAAGTAAAGGATGTAAGGACAAAAGGAGCAGGAGCAGGAAGTCTCCCCACAGTGCCCTGACTCCTCTGATGCACCAGACTCCAGATTCCATGCATTGATCTTCCTCAACCCACCTGGTCAACCCCTGCCTGAGGCAGGTACATCATACTGGGGTATCTGAGATTTGACACTATTCCCCAACCAAGAGAATATCCCGCCTGACTCCCAGTCTTGCAGGAATTGCTGACCAAGAGCACTTCCCACTCCATCTTACCAGTACTCATTCCAGCCTAGTCTGGAGACACCCAGAGTTTACAGATGAATTCACTGGGCAGCAGCATCACACTGCCATTTGAGAACAGGGCAGTGCTCCAACCCTGTGTCCCTAGTTGTTTGAGTTTGCCAAGCACTGCCAATGCAATAAACCAGAAATAGGTTGGCTTTTTCTGGAATTTATTAGCATTAAAGCTTAGAGTTCTGAGACTGTGAAAATGTCCAAATCAAGGCATCCTCAAAAATCCTGTCATCACAAGGGTCAGCTGCTGCTGGTCTCCTGCCAAGGCAAAATGTTGTGCCTGCATGTCTCTCTCTGCCTTCTCCTCCAAACTCACTTTCTCCCTGAGCTCAGCAGTTGGCCATGAGACACAATTGTTCACACTTCTCCTTTCTCATCTGTCCTGGATGGCTTCAGCTTCAAACTGCTCCAAGACTCCAGCCTGTGGCCTCTCCCTCAGCCTCTCAGGGATTCTGTGTCTCTCCACAGCTCTAGGAGATCCTGAAACCCTTTCCCACATGGCAGGGTAAACATGGCAGCACTCTTTCTCTGTGTGTTCCTCGTAGGTAGGACTTCAGCACAATGATTGGGGTCCATCCTGGTGCCTGAAATCTAATCAGATGCCCTTAACTAAACTAAAGCAGTCTAACAAAAACTCATCTAAACAAAATATCCCTTATCTGAATCTAAGTAAAATGTCCTACATACAAAAGGCTTATCCACACAGCAATGGATTAGTAAGAACATCCTTTCCCGGGGTCCACACAAGACTCAAATGAAGGCATTAACCCAGGACACAAGGATCAGGAAGTGTCTCCTAAGTCTCGGAAAAATGGGAAATCATGAAGCAGTGGCTGCATTTTGGGTGTGGACATTATTGAACAAAATACGGTGCTGAGCACCACTGCACTGACCCCTAGAATATTCCCAAGGAGAACTAAATATAATGTGCTTTCTCCACCAAATCTTAGATCCAAAATCAAGTGTGTAACTCAGAGAGGTGTGCCATTATTCCTATCCCCAGAACCAGAGCACACAGATTTTGCCTGTGGGTTTGGTGGGGGCAGGAAACAGGCTGTAAAACTGAAGGACCCTAATTTCTTCTACAAAGAACAGATTACATTTACAACAGAATGGAGAAATGCAACCCTAAGGGTGCTTTCAAATGCATGGATATACTAGAGGGCCTGAGATTTGATTCATCTCAATCCTTCAGGAAGAAGTGAAAGAAATACTTTAACAGATGAGTAAAAACTAATAAAGTTTGCTAGCAGCAACAAACTTTAAAAGAAATGTAAAATAATAATTTTGAGTCAGAAATAAAATAATCTCAGAAGGTTCAAGATGCAGGATGGATTGAAGAAAAATATCTGTTAAATAAATTCATATATCTAAATGACAATTGAATGGATAAAGTATTAATGATATCCACTGCCTAGGACATCAATAAAGTGTTAAAACACACCATAAAATAATATATACCATAAAATGGCTAAATGGCTATGTAGCAGTTTCATATCATTATGAATTCGAAAAAGAGATATGGGATTATGCATGTAAACTGGTCTGTTAATCTGGGCATGATTAACTTATAAAAAGGGATTTGACTAGGCCACATTTGGAAAGGCATTGAGCCATGCCACTTGGTAGGTGGGGTCTCAAATATAAAAAGACACAGCAACAGACAGGCTTGGAGTAGTTTTTGATGTTGGAGTTATGATGAGCCAGGACAGAAGGCCCTGGGGAAAAGAGACAAGCCATTCACCTGACAGTTCACAGCTGGCCTTGTGGAGAGAGGAAAAGCTTAGAGAGCCTCATACTCTGCAGCTGTCCTTGTGGAGGAAAGAGAGGAGCTGGGCCCAGAGAGGAATGCAGCCCTGGGAAGGAAGGAACCCAAGAAGCCTGAAACCTGGCAAATGACAGCAGTTGTTTTGCTCCAAGACAGGGTAACAGACTATGGTGAAGGAAAAAAATTATGCCTTATGGCCTGGTAACTGTAAGCTTCTACCCCAAATAAATTCCCTTTATAAAGACCAACAGATTTCAGGTGTTTTGCCCCAGCACCCCTTTGGCTGACTAATATAGGATATAAAATGTATGAAAATACAGTATTTGGCAATTCAATAAGAAATAATATGTGCAGATTTGGAAAGGCAAGCCAAAATGTTTTATATTTCCCCAGTAAACTCTAAAGAATATTAAATACTGCATCTCATCCAAATACAAACAAGAAGTAAAAATTGAAGAAAAATAATCAGTCCAAGAGAAAGTATTCAGGATTTCCTCGGTTGCCATTTTGGCCTTTGTTCTGTGGCCACTGTACTCGTGCATCTTTGTAAACTGCACCTTTCTTAACCTTCAGAACCTTGAAGTTTCCAGGGTTGATTTATGGGGTATTGTTTTGTCCCCATCACAAATCAAGTGTTGTATCACTTCCCCATTTCCTAGTTATGAAGTCACCCAACAGGAAGTGATGCTCATTTGAAGAAAGAAGCACCATGAATGATAGAACAAATAAAAAGGAGATATTATTGCACTTCCCAAGTTGGATGCTTAGATGATTGATACTGGATCTATTCTCTTTTCTAATGAATGCAATCAATGCTTTAAATTTCCCTCTAAGCAATAATTTTGATACACCCCACAAACTATGAAGAAGCATAGGACATCAAGAAGCAGAAAGAACCACATAACAAAAGGCTTTTGAGTGAAGCTAAGGCACTTCCACAACAGTACAGACTGAAGACGAAGGCAGAGAATGTAAGAAAGTTGGGAAAATATTTTCTCTGACTGCAAGCATTGATTCATCAAAATAATACTTCTATGACTGTAACTTCATTTTAAAGGAATTTGCTTCATGCTTACATAAGCATGAGGATATCTATGTAAGGAAAAAAGAATGAAGACAATGAGTTTTCCTGTTTGCCCCATATGGTAGTCCTCCCCTTTAAAGTGAAATGAGTGTGAAGTTTTTTTGGTAACTCAACCTCATGAGATTACTTGACAATTAATCCTTCATAGAAAACATTTGGGATTTCATGAATTTGGGAAAACTAGAGTCACATTAGAGAAACATGCAGGAGTAAAACCCTGTTAAGGAATATTGGAAATCTTTCAGCCAGGAATTAAGTCTCATTGAGCATGAAATATTCATACATTACTTAGTATTGTAGTGAACATGGGAATGCTTCCATTTGAAACAAAACCTCAAGAATAT
>JAQZBX010083850.1:0-13330 GCA_029593785.1 Cabassous unicinctus | reverse complement strand
TGGACGCCTTTAATTTTTTTTTCTTGTCTAATGGCCCTAGCTAGAACTTCTAGTACAATGTTGAATAACAATGGTGACAGTGGACATCCTTGTCTTGTTCCCGATCTTAGAGTGAAAGCTTTCAACCTTTCCCCATTGAGTATGATGTTGGCTGTGGGTTTTTCATATATGCCTTTTATCATATTGAGGAATTTTCCTTCTATTCCTATCTTTTGAAGTGTTTTTATCAAAAAAGGATGCTGGATTTTGTTGAATGTCTTTTCTGCATCAATTGAGATGATCATGTGGTTATTTTCCTTCAATTTGTTAATGTGGTGTATTACATTGATTGATTTTCCTATGTTGAACCAGCCTTGCATACCAGGAATAAATCCCACTTGGTCATGATGTATAATTCTTTTGATATGCTGTTGGATTTGATTTGCAAGTATTTTGTTGAGAATTTTTGCATCTACCAGAAAAACATTTTCTTAAACTTAACCCCTTCCTATGGGTGTGAACCCATTGTAAGTAGAACTTTTTAATGAGGTTACTTCAGTTAAAATGTGGCCCACCTCAATCAGGATGGGTCTTAATCCTATTATTGGAGTACTTTATAAGAGAATGAAATTCAGACAGAGTGTGAGAAAGCCACAGGGAGCAACCAGAAGCCGAAATTCAACGGAACCTGGAAAAGAACTAGAGGCCAGGAGATGCTGCCATGTGCATTACCATGTGACAAAGGAACGAAGGATCAAGGATCACAGGCAGCCAGCCCCAGAATGCCACAGTCTTTGATGAGAAAGCATCACCTTGATGCTGCCTTGATTTGGACATTTTCCTGCACTCAATACCATGAGCTAATAAATTCTCATTTTTTTAAGCTGACCCATGCATGGTGTTTGCTTGACTATCCCAGGAAACTAAAACATCAGCTTTTCTTAAATATAATGATAAATGAAAAAAAAAGTCAAAGTTTGAAGAACATTTGTTTTAAAAAAAGGAGTTGTTTTGCAGGTTGAGTCAACTGGGAAATTCAGCTGGCTGGTCAGTGTCTTCAGTAAGTTTGGGGAGTGAGCAAACCTTAGGCAATTGTAGACAAGATTGTAATCAGAATATCTAGGCTTTGCCAACCAAAGTGTAATATGCAAGGTCACATTTACAATAAATATCCTAATTATGACTGCTGTTAAGCCCTTTTTCCTGGCCATGGGATGGGGACTACCTTAAAGAGTATCTTTACTCAGTTGTTGGGTCTTGTGTGGCCAGATACTTCCCACTCCTCTGAGCCATCATTCTGAGGACCCCTGTTGTTACCACCACAGCCCCAGGGGTTTTCCCTTTGCCCCTGATTCTCAGGAGTAGAATTGGCTTATTAGTTCTTTACAGGCCAGCAGATAAGGCTTGTGTGTGTGGGTGTATATGTGTGTGTTTATATACACATACATATACATATCTATACATACATACAAATTATACATAAACATATATATACAAACATAAACATACATCTAAATAATTGAAAATATGAGAACCCAACTGACTGGTTTAAAAAAAAAAGAGAGTTTATTTTAAAGTTCCAAGGGTTTATCGTGACTCTCAAGGGCAAAAATGCAGTTTGGTCTCAGGGAGGAGCTGAAATTAGGGACTACACAGTATTCAGCACCCTAGATTCTATCTCTCCTTCTTGTGCATCCTGCAGGAAGATGGCTGCCCCGGTGTTCTCAAGTTTTTACATACTTCTGAAATCTAGTTATGGGACAACGAATCCTGTACAGAGACTTATTGGCTAGTCTGGAGTCCCAAATTGGAGAGAGAGTCTGATTGGTCAGTTTTGGGTTGAAGCCTGAACACCTTGGCCAGGGAGGTGAGGTGAGGTCTAACAACCATGGCTGCTAGAAGTTCACTTGAGGTTGACCTTTCAATGACTTTTCATCACTTTTAGAACAACCAAGAGAGGTTGTGGGTCCCAGTGGAAACTTTTTTAGGCTCTCAGGAAGAGTAAATTTGTCTTAATATGCAGCATGGATTGGTCTGGGCCTCTTTTCAGGTATCTGGGTCCTGATAACTTGTTTCGGCTCCTCCACCCCTTGTAAGTCCTTACAGGGGTCCAAATCTTTTGATGACTGGTCACTGCCCATTTCTCCAAAACCATCTTTTAGTACTGCTCCTCTTCCTTTTGCCATTCTGGGTTTCTTCCAGTTTCTCAAACCTACCATCCTTTCTCTTGCCTCTGGATCTCTGCTTATGATTGTCTTCCTCCCTCCTGCCCTTCCCCTGGTGCACCCTATGCATTCCTCAGGTCTTAGTGGAGACATCTTCTCCAGAGAAGGTCTTCCATGATCCACAGACCAGAGTATGTTCACTTACATGAGCTCCTAGAATACCCTGACCTCTAATTTTTTAATTTAATTGAATTGAAAATTAAATACTTTAATAGAGATTTATCCATATGTTTATTACAAGGTATGACTATTACATTTAGTTCTGAAAAACCTAGATCTGGGCAATTAATTGATACATTTGTGGTACTTTACCAATAACTCAAAACTACTGTTAAATCAGTTGAGTATATAATTTGTTCATCTAGCTATTTAACATATTATTAAGGGCCCAGTCTCTGTCAAGCATTTGCTAGGTGGAGTAGAGTTATAGAAAATTAAAAAAAAAAATTTAGCTAATTCTTTTTTTCTTTTTTAAGATTTATTTTTTATTTATTTATTTCCCTCTTGCTGCTTGTGCTCGCTGTGTCCAAAACCACCTTGCGGTTTTTTTTGTTTTTTGTTTTTTCTGTGTCTGCTTGTCTCCTTCTGCTGCGTCATCTTGGTGCACCAGCTCACTGCGCCACGTGGGCCAGCTTGCCTTCACCAGGAGGCCCTGGGAATTGAACCTGGGGCCTCCCATATGGTAAACGGGAGCCCAACCAATTGAGCCACAGCTGCTTCCCTAGCTAATTCTTTTTTAAAATTAATTTTTTATTTTTATGTTTAAAGAAGCTTTAGATTACAAATATTACATAAAAATATAGGGTATTTCCATATACCCCCCTCCTTTCCCCTCCCACACTTTCCCACATTATCAACATCCTTCATTAGTGTGGTACATTTGTTACAATTGATGAGCACATATTGAAGCATTGCTACTAACCGTGGACTCTAGTTTACATTATAGTTTACACTTTGTCCTGCACAATTTTTTAGGTTATGACAAAATATATAATGGTCTGTATCCATCATTGCAATGTCATGCAGGACTATTCCAGTGTCCTGAAAATGCCCTCATATTACACCTATTCTTCCCTCTCCCTCCACTCAGAACCTCTGATGGCCACTGCCTTTATACCAATGATAAAAGTTCTTCCATTGCTAGAATAATAATAAGTCTGCAGTAGAATAATAAGTCTACTTTAGCCCATTGTTCATTCTCGAATCTTGAGGATTTGGGGATGGCGATGCCCATAGGGTATTTTTAGGGCATTAGAATTGTTCTGCATGATTTTGCAATAACAGATACAGGCCATTTTATTTTATTTTATTTATTTATTTTTTATTTCTCCCCACCCCCTTGTTGTTTTTCACTTGCTGTGTCTGTTCGTCTTTCCTTGTTTCTTTAGGAGGCACTGGAACTGTACCCAGGACCTCTGATGTGGAAGGGAGGTGTCTAATTGCTTGAGCCGCCTCCGCTCCCAGGCCATTTTAAATTTCATCAAAACTTATAAAAGTGTGCAGTCCAAAATGTAAACCATAATGTAAACCATTGACCATGGTTAGTAGCAATGCTTCAATATTCGTACATCAATTGTAACAAATGCACCATCCGCATGTAAGATGTTATTAATAGGGGAGAGGGAAAAAGGGGAAGGGTGTTGGGTATATGGGAATCCCCTATATTTTCTATGCAACTTTTATGTAACTTAAAGCTTCTTTGAAGATAAAATAAAAATAAAAAAAAGTCACTGGAGCAATATATGGAAGAAAATGTCACTGTACATATAAGACAACAGATCTTACAGTGATGAAAGACACAATGTCTAAAAAACCTTTTTGTAATTATTTCAAAATTAAAAATTTTTTTTTGTATTTTATTTATTTTTAAAACTATTGTTATTTCATTCTTTAAATTAATTTTATTTGATAACTTTGTTGGCTTCATTTTTGGAGAGGTTTTGGATCACAAAAGGGTCACAACTGTGGCAGTGGAGGATCACTGGTGTGGGGCAAGGGTGATGGGGGAAACATGGGGAGGGGCTCACCTGAGGCATGCTCTAAGGCATATGTATATGTTTAAGTGTTCATGGGACATTGTCATGGTGGGTGGAGATCCATACAATAACCAAAAGAACATTGAATTCTCATCCTGGGGAGTTCTGCTACATTCTCTGACAGCAAGAATCCCCTGAGTACATGGGCAGTGCCTAGTGAAGGAAGACAGACCATTATGCCAGGTCCTTGATATTGATGCTTGTACTTATGAACCTTTTCTTGTGAAATTGAAACTTAGTCCAGTATTATATATTGCCTAAAAGTTACCCCCTGAAAGCCTCCTTGTTGCTCAAATGTGGCCTCTCTCTAAGTCAAACTCAGCATATAAATGCACTACCATTTTATTTTATAAATGTGTCAAAGTTTATTAATTGAAGGAGAGAACTTGCTAGATGACAAAAGAGTGTTCCTGTTTGAAGATTTGGAAACTGAATTTATATATGCAGGTGGGATGGGGGATAGGGCAGGGAAATGTAAATTAATTAGAAAAAGATCACTGCTCCATTTTATCATGAAAGCACCCTGTCCCTGTCTGTTGATAATGTAAGATCAGGGGCACCAAGACCTTTGTTTGGAAGCTTCCAGAGAGATAAGATATACATTGAACACTTTTAAGAAATAAGAAGGAAATAATAAGCAATGCATGTGACTGCTATTTAGACAAACCAAGGAACAAAGTTTTGTGTCCCAGTACTGTCAGATAAGAGCCTGGCCTTCAAATTTGTCACACTTATAATAACATGTCTAATATAATTAGTCCCCACCAGATTTAGGAGATGTGAGGGCAAGAGGCACATCTGTCCTGTTCACTGTAGTATCCCTGGCACTAGCACAGTGCCTGGCACAAGAGGATATTTGTTCTCCAATAAACAAGGTCATTAAGCACAGATTGCTATGACGGCACAGCCAGCTGGAGTGAAACTGAGTATTTGTTTTGTTGACTGGGGAGAAATCGTGCCTGCTTCCTTGGAAATTTCTGCTACTATTGCTGGATAGTTTGGGGAATTGCCTGGCAAATCCAGAAATCAGGATAGAAAGCAAATGTGTGAAAACTTCACCCTGTGTATAGTTCTCACAATAGAGGTACAGGTAGGTGGGGTAAGGTGGCAGAAATGTTTGTGCATAAAATTTTGGAATCTCACACTATTGGATCACTTCCACGTCCTTTACTTAAGGATTCAATAAGTATTTGTTAAGCAACTACTTCATGTTTAGCTAATAGAGATGTATGCATTTGCAAGAGTCATTCTCCATATGCGACCAGATTCAAGACCCATACTCGGATCATGGTGCACTTTCTGCTAGGAGAAACAGCAATGAGGAACTGGACTAGGCTTGGGACAACCCAACCTGTGCTGGACTGTTGATATCTTACACATGATAATAAGACTGAATAATCCAAAATTCGCTGATGATTGCTTTTAAAAGGAGTGCTCCAATAGCAGAGTGGAAAGGGGGCAAAGGGCAAAAGTGGATTCATTCTAGGTTATTCTGCATTTATGGAACTTCTTAGTTAATTTCTTCACCATGCACTGGAACATGTTATTCTTTACACCTCCAAGGTCTGTCATAATATCTGCATATACATAGTATGCCTTCCATATTTGGTTATTAATGAATGGACTTTTTCATTAGGAGATTACTAATAGTATTTATTTAGAGTAGGGATTAAGGTATCCCTATATCATCAGAATTTGGAAATAACAAAATCCTTTGAGAATAAAAATAATGTATATATTTATTTCCTTCATTATTTTTTTCCTTGATTACTTATTTTCATCTTTTTTTCCAAAAATGATTTAAGAGGATTGTATTAGACAAAAGGCTGATGATGCAAAGTACCAGAACTCTGTTGGCTTTTATAAAGGGTATTTATTTGGGGTAGAAGCTTACAGTCACTAGGCTCTAAAGAGTTCAACTCAAGGTACCATAAGAGGTACTTTCTCACCCAAAGTCATTGGCCACGTGTAGGAGCAAGATGGCAGTAAATGTCTGCAAGGGTTCAGCCTTCCTTCTTTCTCTTAAGGCTCATGGTCCCAGATTCTTCCAGTCTCAGCCATAGGCTGGTATAGGGGTCGTCATTCTCCCTGGGTCTCATTTCTTTCTGGGCTTAGCTGCTCAGGTCTCTTCACAAGGTCAGCTGAAGACTATCAGGCTCACCTCTCTTCCCCAGGCCTCTGCCATGTCTAATGAGCTGTCTCTTCCTCTGTGTTTCTCTTCTCTGTATGCTTACTTCCTGGGGCTCCAGCATAAAAACTAAAAACTCTCTGCTCTGCTGCATCTTTTTCTCTGTGAGTCACCAAGGGGACGGGGACTCAACATCCTGCTGACTTGGCCAAATCAAAGCCCTAATCGTAATTTAATCAAGTAAAAGTGAAACCTCTGAATCTGATATAATCTAATATGCCCAGAGGAACAGACCAGTTTACAAACATAATCCAATGTCTATTTTTGGAATTCACAAATAATGCCAAACTGCTACAAGGATGAATGAAAAAAACTGATGAACATGTGGCTGAAGAAATGTGAGGACGACCCAATGAAGCGAACTAGAGTAGATTTCCCAGAAGGAATGACTAAATATGACTAACATGGAAGAAACTTGTGACATCATTGACTGCATTATACCTGTTTGAAGAAGGAAGGCAGGGCGTCCAAATGACATCAGAAAAAAGGGAGAAATGAGAGAGGCCAACTTGGGCAATGTTCATGTGGCTTTACCAAACGAAACACTACATGCTGGTCACTCATCCTCCAGCAACACAACAGTGATCCTGATCCAGGCTTCTCCTGGCCTTGGATGAAAATACCCTTGAAATCAGATGGCTCTCTGCTTGTCTTAAGTTTGCCAGAGCTGCTATGTATGACAAATATCTCACAATGGGCTGGCTTAAACAACAATTTATTAAATTATGGTTTTGAAGGCTAGAAGTCCAAAATCAAGATGTCAGCAAGGCCATGCTTTCTCCCAGAGTTAGTGTTCTGGGTGATGGCAGTCCTCCATCACATGGCATTCTCTCTTTGTGTTCTTCTGGTTTCCACTGGCTTGTCTCTTCTGGCTTCTACTGCCTTCTTGTTTATGGATTTCCTCTCTTTATAAGGCCTCCAGTCATACAAATTAAGACCCTCCCTGATTCAATTTGGCCATACCTTAATTAATAATAACATCTTCGAAAAGTCCCATTTACAAATGGGTTCATACCCACAGGAATGCAGATTAAAATATGCACATGTTTTTGTGGGATACATGATTTAGTCCCCAAAACTGCTCTCATTTCTTTTTTTAACCTTCTGGATGTGAATTTGACCTTCCATCCCTTTGACACATGAAGAAGGCATTGTATTTTGAAGATGTTCTGGTCACTAGAAAAATATATATCTCATCATATATGGCTGTTGACATTCTGGTTTACAGCTCATACTCCTGCAAATTTCATTATTATGAATTGGCCATAAAAGCTTGACGAAATCAAGTTTTTATCTGAAAACCAAGAGCCATTTTAACCATCTTAAATGGAGATGATCCCACTAAGATAGTGCTGGACCTCTGTTTTTGATATTCTTTCTTATCCTCTATAACCCCATTGGAATCCTATGGGATGAACCTGCCTCATCTGGGTAGCTCATTCCTAGGCAATCTGGCAGAATATCTGCTGCAGAGTCACTTGCATGGCTTTGGCTTTAGGAGCCCTGAAGAGACTAGGTCACAGTATTTTCCAGATGGGAGTCATCAAGAAAATGCCCCTTCCCAACACATTTGTAAAGGCAGGTCCACAGAAACATCTAAGAGGCTGAGACTTCAGCCAACAACAAGCAATCTGATGACACTGATGTCTCCTTTATTCATTCAATACACATATACACATGTGTAGGCAAATCATCTGCTATTTAAGGTCTCTAGTGGAAGTCTCATAGGATGGACTATTCCTGGTTCCAAAGAACACTTCCCTCTAGCTTTAAGTTCATCAGTTCAGAACAGATTCATATCACTGTCCTCCCAGGATTCTCAAGCCAGAGAATTCTCAGATCTCTGAGAATATGTTGTAAATTCTAATCTAAGATATATCAAATTTAAAGAGTGGGTGGCCACTACTTACTGTCACCCAGGTTATAACTGCAAACATGGTAGTACACAGCTACAAGTAGTCATCCATGTGATTCAGAATGTGTGTGCCAACTCTAATAATGAAAACCTAAGTAAAAATTTCTTACAAATGACGTAAGGAACTCTGAGAGTATGTCTGTGTACCCCGCAGGATCCAGGGACTCCATTTTGAGATGATTGTCATCAACTGATTGTTTATTCATGGATGAGGTCAGATTGCTAGTTGTCTTTACATTTATGTTGAGATCCTGCCCAAAATGTTAGTCTTCTTCAAGTGACAACAATTTCTGGTGGATTTAAATGTAAGCAAAACAAAAAGGCTTTGTTTGTCAAAAAATATCAACAGGAATGGTAATAAATAAAGCATAGGAATCATACTAGGAAATTAGAGTCTTAACACTGCTACTTCTTTCAAGCTTTGCCCAATTAAACACTGGTTAGACGAGGACTAGGCAAGAGATACCAGGAGGGGACAAATAAAGAGTAATGGTTGAAGCACTATAAATAATATATAAATAACATGTTATAACAGTCATCAGGGTGGTTGGTGAGATTTTCTTTTTTTAACAGAGGCCAGAGTACACTGAAGCTATTAATTAGTCAGCAAGTTGCTTTCTTTTTAATTATTGCTGTCAGCTAGTTGCTCTCTGTTCAAAATGCAGAAATGAACTTTAGCACTATATATTACAGGGTGTGTACAGCAATCAATTAAAGGCAACTCTCATGATTTGAACAGGTTTTTAACTTACGAACTTACAGAATGAAAGACTTCAAGACTAATTCTGAGATTAATTTGGTCCCTTTAACTATTGTATTAGTCAGCCAAAGGGGTACTGATGCAAAATACCAGAAATCTGTTGGCTTCTATAAAGGGTATTTATTTGAGGTAGACACTTACAGTTACCAGGCCATAAAGCATAAGTTACTTCCCTCACCAAAGTCTATTGCCACGTGTTGGAGCAAAATGGTTGCTGACATCTGTGAGGGTTCCGGCTTTCTGGGTTTCTCTCTTCCCGGGGCTTGCTTCTCTCTGGGCTCAGCTTCTCTCCTATCTCCATAAGGCCAGCTGTAGACCATCAGGCGAACAGCTTGTTTCTCTTCCCGGGGCCTTTCCTCTTTCCTCAAGACCAAGCTCCTCTGTGTGCTTACTTCATGGGCTCCAGCTCAAAAACTCCAACTAACTCTTCCGCCATGTTGTTTTCTCTGAGTCCCCGCCCACCAAGGGGGTGGGGACTCAACATCCTACTGATGTGGACCAATCAAAGCCCTAATCATAGTTTAATCATGCCCAGAGGAAAAGACCAGTTTACAAACATAATCCAATATTTCTTTTTGTAATTCATCAATAATATCAAACTGCTACAACTATCAATCTAATTTATTCTGCTTTAGTGCAGGATAGATATGCCCCTAAATCCATATCACCTTCCCAAATATATAATTCAGACCAGCACTTGGTCTTTTAAAAAAAATTTTTTTTTTAATTTTCCCTGTATTGTATGAATACTTTAAGGGCAGAAGAGTGAAAAATCAATCTCTATTACAAATTTTCCAATTATGAATGCATCTTGGTGTGTGATTATGTCATTAGAAAGCTATAAATCACGCCTAAAATAATCAAGACATTATATATATATAGGCATCCATACAAATGTATGTGTGTGCATTTGTATATATACACACGTACACACACAAGTATGTATGTGTGAAAAAATGGTGCAATACTTTTATTAAGGAGATGAAAACCTTACCTACTCAGGTAAGTTCAGAAGGCTCAGCATCTGAGCAAAATGTTGCTATCATCCAGAAAATTCAAATACAAAGTCAATTTTAAAAACCTGTAAATATTTCAATGGTTAGTATAATAATATGATTTTTCCAAAATTGGGGAAATAGTTTGGGAAGATTGATAAGTTATGGAAAGGCTGATATTAGTGGGGATAAAGTGATTAAAATTTCCTGAGGAAGAAGTCCCTGAATTGTTTGCATTTACAGTGGTTAGTGGTTTCTTTCTTTCTGTTTTTTTTGTGTGTTTTTTTTTGTACATTTTAAGTCTTAACTCCCTATTCCCTATCCCCACCCTGTCCCCTGGTAACCTATAGTCTAGATCTGACTCTATGAGTTTGCTTATTCTAATCATTACATATCAGTGATATCATATAATATTTGTTCTTTTGTGTCTGGCTTATTTCACTCACCGTGATGTCTTCAAGTTCATCCATGCTGTTGCATGTATCAGAACTTCATTCCTTTTTACGGCTGAATACTATTCCATTGTGTGTATGTGAGTGGTGTCTTAATGGAATCTTTTGCTGATTTTTAGTATATCCTCGTTTTCCCCCTCCTTTATCACTGTCCTGCTCCCCTTCCCCAGAGGTGCCAAACTCTATAGCAGGGTTTCCTGTTTTAGTATCGTCTAGGGGATATAAGGTACTTTGCCATCAGACTCCTTTTCTAATCTTCCTTTATAAAAAAAGAGAAAAACCTATTTATCCATAGGATCCAACTCTTAGGAATACTGAACAACTAAAGCTTTGGTGGTGATGGGGTAATGGGAGCCCCAGAGGAAGTAGTTCTTAACTAAATTGTTAAGCTGAGGTTCATCTATATTCAAATTCAAACGCTTATTGAAAGTGGTTACACAGGTAAGGAAGTAGGAAGTAGGATGAGTTAAAAAAAAATGTTGATGGTACTTAGGTACAAGGTACATGCCATTTTTCTCTTAACTCTCCTTTACTAGAAGAAACACATTATTGCCAGGATGACAACAGGAGACTATGGGAGAAATGGGGAGAGGGCACACTGGAAAGGTTATGTCAAGTAGGAATGCAAGCCCACTGTTCTCTGATTTTAAAAGAATCCAGAACTTCTCATTTTATTGTGAATATTTTAATATTTGGACAATAAATTCAAATTTTCTAAAACAAAACAAAACATTGTATTGGCCTTCGTACTGGAAAGGGCCTCTATTTATGACCTCGATCCATATGTAACCAGTGAGTAAATGAGTTGGGAAGAGGAGAGTCTGGACTTTCTGATCAGAGGTTTCCCTCCCCCTAACTACACACTCCTTCACGCTGCATACTTGCCCTTTTGAGACAGTCCATTCAATTCAGTTAGTGTGCATCAAGCATGTCACTATATGCATAACAGTTTGCCCTGGGATGAAAGTTCTCACCACTTGCTCTCACTACTGGTTGTGGAGATTTGACACAGTAGGTTCAGATATTAGGTCCTGCAACAGTGATTCCCAATCAAACTGTAGATTAGAATCTGTAGGGGTCACAGCCTAGATCCAAGGGTTATGTCCTAAGCCCAACCAATAAAGAAAAAGTTGGATGGGTCAAAATCATCCTTGAAAAATTCCCTAGGAATGCTCCATCATGGAGACTGGTTTAGTTTGCTAAAGCTGCTGGGAGTGAAATACCAGAAATGGGTTGGCTTATATAATAGGAATTTATTTGGGGTAAAATCTTACAGTTCTGAGGATGTGAAAATGTCCAAATCAAGGCATCATCAGAGATGCTGTCTTACCAAAGGTCAGCTGCTGGCAGGTCCTAGACACCTACCATGTGGCAAGGCAAAATGGCAGGTCTGCAGCTTCTCTCTGCTTTCTCCTCCAGGCCCACTTTCTCTCTGAACTCAGTTGTGGGTGATCAGGCACAATGGCTCATCTCTCCTGGGCTGCTCTGGTGATTCCGGACCCCGGCACCTCTCTCAGCCTCTAAGGGTGTCTCTGTCTCTCTGCAGCTGTAGGTGATTCTGGAGTCCTTTCTCACATGGCAGGGTAAAACGGCAGCTGTCTTTTTCTGTGTGTTTCTGCTTTCAGGTCTCTGCTTACATAAGATTACGAAGGCCAAGACTCAGCCTGGGTCACGCCTCACTGATGTAGTCCAGTTAAAGGCCCTAAAGTGATCTAATCAAAAGGTCCCCTAACTGAATCTAACCCAAAAGCCCCAAGCCCACAGGAATGGGTTAATTTAAGAACATAATTTTCTGGAGTCCACAAAAGACTCAAATCAGGACAGAGACCAACAGATCACTTCTTACCACATCAATTTTCCTTCCAGTACAGGAATAGATTCACTGCTTCTTGGACTGAAGTAGTTGCCTAGTTATGCAGTTGCTAAGTCATGTAAAGGTGGATAACTTGAATAGTTTGAAAATTATATACTCATTTGTAAACACTAAAATCACACTAAATGTCACACTTTGATAGATTCCCAGGAACTGAGATCTCTCAAAGGAAAGGAAAATTTATACTCCTCATCTCAAAATGCTACTTGAGTGGAATGGCCACAATTTACATTTTTACTTTCTCCATTTCTCAGGTGTTTAATTTAATTCATAAAAACTAAATAAGGGTTAGAGGCAGCTCTACTGTAAGTAATGTGCCTCCAAGCACTATTATTTTATTTGCTGGAGACCTACTTTTATGTAGGTCAGTGGCTCTGACTGTGTAGCCCAGGGACTCCTGGAGGTCTCCAGGACCCTTTCAGGAAGCCCATGAGATCAAGACTTTTTTTTTTTCTTAAGATTTTATTTTATTTATTTATTTCTCCCCAGCCACTCATTGTTTGTACTTGCTGTGTCTGTTTGCCTTCCTTATTTCTTTAGGAGGCACCAGGAGCCAAACCCGGGACCTCCGATGTGGGAGGGAGGTGCCTAATAGCTTGAGCCACCTCTGTTTCCTGCTTTGTTGTGTCTCTCATTATGTTGTTCCTCCCCATGTTTCTTGTTGCTTCATTTTTTTTTAACTTAGAAAATCAATTTTATTTCTATAAACTGGCAATGAACAGAGTGAAAATAGAATTAATAAAATTATTCAATTCACAATATCAAAAAGAATAAAATATTTAGGAATAAATTTAACAAAGTGCAGGATTTGTACAATGAAAATTATAAAATATTGCTTTTTCCTGATTTTTTTTTGAGTTAGACATTTAAAACATTTGCTTTCATTTTTTAAATTAAAGATTTATTT
>JAQZBX010083849.1:0-13328 GCA_029593785.1 Cabassous unicinctus | reverse complement strand
AATAGCTAAAGAAAAACATGGGCAAAGAACTAAAGGAAATCAGGGAAGCAATAGATGAACACAGAGAATATCAGTAGATAGATGGACATTATGAAAAGGAACTAATCAGAAATGAAAAATTCCCTAGAGAGGTTCGACAGTAAATTGGAGCTGGCAGAAGAAAGAATCAGTGAAATTGAGGATAAGACAGTTGAAATCGTCTAATCTGAGGAGCAGAAGAAAGAAATAATGAAGAAAAGTGAACAGAGCATGGGAAGCCTGTGGAACGCCATCAATCATGCCAATTTATATGAACTGTGGGAGTCCCAGAAAAAGAAAGAGAGAAAGGGGCAAAGAGAATATTCAAAGAAAGAATGGATGAAAACTCTCCAAATTTAATGAAAGACATGAATATATGCATGCAAGTAGGTCAACAAACTCCAAACAGGATAAACCCAAATAGACACACACTGTGCCACATTATGATTAAGCTGTTGTATGCCAAAGATAGAGAATTCTGAAAACCACAAGAGAGAAGCAACATGTCATGTACGGTGGAGTCTCAATAAGATTAAGCGCTGATTTCTCATTGGAAACCATGGAGGCAAGAAGGCAATGGGAAGACATATTTAAAGTGCTGAAAGCAAAATATCTGCAAGCCAAGAAATCTGTATCTGGCAAAACTGTCTTTCAAAAATGAGGAGAGATTAGAACATTCCCAGTTAAGCAAAAGCTGAGGTAGTCTGTTACTACTAGATCAGCCTATAAGAAATGCTAAAGGGAGTTCTATAGGTGGAAAGGAAAGGACACTAGACAATAGACTGTAGCCACAGGAAGAAAGAAGCATCTCTGGTAAGGGTAATGACAGGGGTAAATGTACTGCCAGGACTGTTGTTTTTTTGGATTGTAACTCCACTTCTTCCTAGAGGATCTAAAAAGCAAAAGCATAACTTGTAATGATAAATCAGTGGTTTTGGACTTAAAATGTATAAACATGTAATTTGTGACAGCTACATAAATATGGGGGGGCGGGGGTGTATAGGGACATAGTTTGTGTATATTATTAAAGTTAAGTTGGTATCAAAGCAAATGAGATTGTTATAGATTTAGGGTGTTACATTTTAAGTCCCATAGTAACTACAATGAAAATATTGGAGAATATGCAAGCTCATAGAGACAGAATTTAGAAGACATTGCCAGGGCCAGGGGACAGGGGGAATGGAGAGTTAATACAAAATGGGTGTAGGGTTTCTATTTGGGAAAATGGGAAAGTTTTCATAATGGAGTGGTGAGTGTACTGCAACATAGTGAATGTTATTTATCCCACTGAATGGTATGCTTGGGAGTGGTTGAAAGTTTATGTGTATATATATTTCCACAATGAGAAAAAGAGCAACTAAAGAGACAATGACAATTTAAAAATACATGATTGAAGCTGTATGTAGTCCAGAAAAACATGTTCTTAAAGTTAATCCATTTCTGTGTGTGTGAACCCATTGTAAGCAGGACTTTTTGATGAGACTACTTCAGATAAGGTGTATTAGTCAGCCAAAGGGGTGCTGATGAAAAATACCAGAAATCGATTGGTCTTTATAAAGGGTGTTTATTTGGGGTAGAAGTCCACAGTTACCAGGCCATAAAGCATAAGTTTCTTCCCTCACCAAAGTCCATTGCCACATGTTGGAGCAAGACAGCTGCCGATGCATGCCAGGGTTCAGGCTTCTTGGGTTCCTCTCTTCCCGGGGCTGTGTTTCTCTCCGGGCTTAGCTCCTCTGTTTCCTCCACAAGGTCAGCTGTAGACTATGAGGCTCTCTAGGCTTTGATTCTCTCCACAAGGCCAGCTGTGAACTCTCAGGCAAATGGCTCATCTCTATCCCAGGGCCTTCTCTCCTTCTTCACCAGAACTCCAATATCAAAACTTCTCCTCAAAACTGCTTCAACTCTGTTCTTTGCAGTGCCTTTTATATTTGATTCCCGCCCCACCAAGGGGTGGGGCTCAACACCCTACTGACGCGGCCCAGTTAACGCCCTAATCATAACTTAATCATGCCCAGATTAGCAGACCAGTTTACGAAGCATAATCCAATATCTATTTTTGGAATTCGTAACTACATCAAACTGCCAAACTGCTACATAAGGTATGACCCACCTCCATCAGGATGGGTCTTAATACTATTACTGTAGTCTTATATAAGAGAATGAAATTCATACACAGAAGAGAAAGCTAAGGAACCCCGAAGAGAAGGAAGAGGCCAGGAGACATCCCATGTGCCTTGCCATGTGACATAGGAATGAAGGATCACCAGCAGCCAGCCCCAGAATGCCACCGTCTTTGGGAGAAAGCTTTGCTTTGATGATTCCTTGATTAGACATTTTCCCGGCCTCAAACTGTGAGTGAAAAAATTCCCATTGTTTAAGCTGAGCCATGTCGTGGTATTTGCTTAAGCAGCCTGGGAAACTAAAACAATGATCCTGGATGGACTCTAACAAGGGGGAGGTGGCAGTGGAGAAGGCTCAAAAGGACATTATTTGGACATATGAAAACTTGGAATATAGATTTGAGCTTTATATGAATGTTAATTCTTAAACTTGGTAACTGCATTTAAGGTGGAAACATAAGTGAATATCTTTGTTCTTAGGAAATGTACATGGCAGCATTAAGTGCTCAAGGAGTATTATGTATACAGCCTACACTCAAGTGTTCAGAAAATGGATTGATAAGAAGCCAGACAGAGAGAAAGAGAGGGGCTGATAGATTGGATAGATAGAATGATATGGCAAATGTGGCAAAATTTTTAAATTAATGGATTTGGGTACCTGGGGGGCATAGGAAGATGATGGAGTTCTCTGTGTGGGAATTGTATAGTTTTTATAACTGCCCTGTATGTTTGAAAGCATTTCAAAATAAATAAGTTTAAAATTAAAAGGAAATAATATGGATTTGTGACTTCCAGGGATGATGGTGGAGTAGGGAGCTCGAGGATTCAGTCCTTCCATGAAAACAATGATTAAAGGTGGGAACTGTTTGAAACAACTATTTGGAAACTCCAGAGGCCAGAAGCACACTATACACCCAGGGAAGAGCGGGAGGAAGAGGCTGATTAATTATGGTAAAGAACTGTACATTGCTCTCTCAGCACAGCAGCTACTGGCTTTTGCAGCAGGTTGCCATGAGATCTAATCCCTGGCTGGCTGCTGCTGACAGAAAGGGACATAAAAACCCTCTTCCCCAAGAACATGGGTGTGCACTGATCATGACGTCTGATTAGTGAATTTGGATTGCTGGGTCTCAGCTCTGAAGACAGCTATTGTTTCAGTCCATTCCGTACAAAGGCAGTGGCAGCCATTGTTTCAGCCCTCCTCAGACAGGCACAGAGGTGGTAGAGATGTAAACATGCAGCGCTTCTTCAGCACTGCAGGGGACACTTAGCTGAAGGGTTGCCTTTGCTGGGCAGGCCAGGAAACTTCAGCTTTGGGGAGCCATCAGAGAAGTTTTTGGTGTCTTTCCTGACCACTCGACAGGACACTTTGGAGCTGGCCTGTGTCCCCTTCTTGGGTCCCTGGCCCTGTTTTGGCTGGAAAAGAATGACTTGGGAAAGTCCTCCTGGGGTGACCCTGTTCCCAGAAGTTACTCTCCACGCAAAAGCTGTGTGAGACAATGAAGAAGAAGAGAATGTGGATATACCAAACAAAACCTTTAAAAAATGATCTTAAAAATGCTGAAGGAGATTAAGGAAAATACAGAGAAAGAACTATAGGATATCTGGAAAACAATGAATGAGCAATATAAGAGTCTTAGTAAAGAAATAGAAATTTTAAAAAGGAACCAATTACTGGAGTTGCATACCATAATTACTGAAATGAAATTTGCCCAGCAGGGTGTCAATAACAGATTGGAGATGGCAGAAGAAAGAATCAGTGGTCTTGAAGACAAAATACTTGAAATGAGTCAGGCTGAGCAGCAGAAAGAAAAAAGAAATATTAAAAGCTAAAAGAGCCTAAGACAGCTATGGGACACCATCAAGCACACCAGTATATGCATTATGGGAGTCCCAGAAGGAAAAGAAAAAGAGAAAGGAATCATCAAAGAAAGAATGACAGAGAACTTCCCAAACTTAGCAATATGAATATCCAAGATGTGTTATGAATATGAACATCTAAGAAGCTCAGAGAACACCAAACATGATAAATATAAAGAAAAATATACCCCATCATATATTGATTATACTATCAAATGCAAAAGACAAGGAGTTCTGAAAGCTGCAAAGGAAAAGCAATGTGTTACGTACAAGGGAATCCCAATAAGATTGAGTGCCAGTTTCTCATCAGAAACTATGGAGGCAAGAAGGCAGTGGGTTGAAATACTTAAAGTCCTAAAGGAAAAAAATTGCCAGCCAAGAATTTTATTTCCAGTAAGACTATCTTTCAAAAATGAGGGAGAGAGTAAGACATTCTCAGATGAGCAAAAGCTAAGGGAGTTCATCACCACTAGACCTGCCCTACAAGCAATGCTAAAGGAAGTTCTTCAGACTGAAACCAAAGGGCACTAGATGGTGATTCAAGGCAGCATAAAGAAATAAAGAACTGAGGCAAAGTCAACCATTTGGATAATTATCAATGCCAGTATTATTGTATTGTATGGTTTGGTATGTAACTCCACTTCTTACTACAGGTGCTAAAATGCAAATGAATAAAAAATAATAATTCTAGGTTAAGTTGACATCAAACCAAATATAACTTAAGTATTTAGGAAGTCAAATTTTAACCTTATGACTACCACTAGGAAAACAGATGGAAAATATATCCAGATATAAAGTGAGAAGGCACTCTATGTATATATTTTTCCAAAGAAGAAATACAAATCGCCAAATTGCACATGAGCAGATGTTCAATATCATGAGCTATTAGGAAAATGCAAATCAAAACTACAATGTAAAACCATTTCATACCTTATAGAATAGCCATTGTTAAAAAAAAAAAAAAAAAGAAAACTAAAAGTGCTGGAGAGGATGTGGAGAAATAGGAACACTCCTTCACTGTTGGTGGGAATGTAGAATGGTGCAGCCTCTGTGGAAGACAGTTTTGCATTTCCTCAGGAAGCTAAATATAAATATAGAACTGCTGTATGATCCGGCAATCCCACTACTAGGAATATATTCAAAAGAACTGAAAGCAGGGACGTGAAGAGACATTTGCACACTGATGTTTATAGTGGCATTATTCATAATTGCTAAAAGATAGCACCAACGCATTATCTATCAACTGATAGCCAATTTGGATAAACAAAATGTGATGTAATGCTATTCTGCTGTAAGAAGAAATAAACTTGGGATGCATATGCCAACACGGATGAACCTTGTGGACATTATGTTGAGTGAAAAAAGCTAGACGTAAATGGACAAATATTGTATGGTGTCACTAATACAAACTAAATATAATGAGTAAACTCATGGAGGTCAACTCTAGAGTAGAGGTTACTAGGAGATAGGAGGAGGGTTGAGAAGGGGGAGCTGATGCTGAATGTATGTAGAATGTTTAATACGGTGGATTGTAAATGTGTGGAGATGAATAGAGTTGATGAAAACACATTATAGTGAGTCTAACTAACACTGCTGGTTTATAAATGTGATTGTGGCAGAAAGGTGTAGTCTAGGGATGTAAGTGCCAACTGAAAGAAAGCTAGAGAATAATCTAGGGACTGTATAACATAGTGAACTTGGTGGTGAATGAGGATTGGGCTAATAGTACAAATACAAAAATGTTCTATGAACTAGAACAAATGTACATCACTATTACAAGGTGGTGAGAATATAGTGATGTATGGGAAAAATACAATGAATGTAACTTATGTTCTATAGTTAGTGGTAATATTTTAATATCCTTGCATCGATGGCAAAAAAAAAAAAAAGCACTGTATCAGTGCTAAGGGTCAGTAATAAGGGGTATAAGGGAGTATAGGATTTTTCCTTTTGGAGTAATGAGAACGTTATAAAAATCAACTGAGGTGATGACAGCACAACTCTGTGATGAAACTGAGAGCCACTGAGTGGACACTTTGGATAGAATGTGCAACACATGAGACCATGTAACACAGAGAGCCCTGTGGTGGATGATGGGTTGTGGATGGCAGATGCACAGTACTAACCTGGGGTTAGTAGGGTGGTTTATGACTTTAGGTAGCAGAAGTATTCTGATGTTCTTTCATCATTTGTTACGTACGTTCCACAACAGTGCAGTGTGGTGGGGTTATGTATGGGAGTCCTGTGTGTTATGCATGATTGTTTTGTAAGCGCACAACTTTTCTAATTAAAAAAAATTTTTTTAATGGACAGGGTTCCTATTTGGAATGGTGGAAACGTTTTGGCAATGCAGGTGGTGATGGTAGCACAAAGCTGTGAATGCAGTTAATAGCACTGAAAGGTGTTTCTGAACATGATTATGAGGGGAAATGTTAGACTGTATATATGGTAACAGAATAAAATGCTTTGAAAAATCCATGGAACTACACTACACAAGCAGTGAACCCCAAGTTAAACTATGAACGTCAATTAATAGTGCCGTTATTAAAAAGTGCTGTCATCAGTTGTAACAAATGCTCCCACCCGTGCAAGGTGCTGGTGGTGGGTGGTGGATGGGAATCCTGTATTCTGTGCATGATTGTTCTGTAAACCCACAACTTCTCTAATAAAGGACAAAAATGGAATTGTGTTTGAGCTGACTAACTGGTGGGCATTGTGTCAGATTTGTATGGTATGGAATCCTTTGAAAGTTTTGAGATTTTCTTTGTGGACTAAAATTATATCAGTTTTTGTTTATGTTCATGTGGACTTAAAAATTGTGCATGGATTTTCTCAGTGCTAGTTGCAGAGTTCTGTATATGTAAGCACTGTATATTTATATGTGCATTTGTTTACTATTTGTCTGCCAGTGTAGGGTGTAAGCCCCGTGAGGGTAAGGGCTTTTTGTTCATTGCTCTGTAACTAATCCCTACAACAGTGACTAACGTATTGTCCAGTCTGATTACTGTGCATCTGTGAACTAAATCAAGTTACTGTGCTGCTGAAACCATCTGTAGCTTTGTTAACTTTCTGCATATTTAACCTATCATCACGGAGTGAGGTAAGTTGAAATTTCCCACTGGATTTCTTTTTCTCCTTTGAGTGCCTCTACTTCTGACATTCAGATGAGAGGGGAAAGGCCGGTTTATATGGACATCTGTTGGGGGAGAGAGGTGTGGTAGGAGCAAAGAAGGAAGGAGGGGCTGCCCTTTTTGGTTTCACGGGGCTCCCCTGGAATCCCTGCGTCTAGATAAAGTTATAATCTAAAATGGAACCCTTTTCCACATGAATTCTCCGTGTGTTCAGCACATTAAGGCAATTAAAGTTATCCTTTCAGTGCACGAGAGAAGCTCACCTTGGCTTTTTAGGTTGAATAATGTCCTTCACCGGTGTCTCCATGGATTGGAGAACCACTGAGTGTGGTGTGGCATTGGCCACCCGATCAGGAAGTGGGGTTTTCACGGCACCCCGTGTAGTCGCGTGTCGTTGGAGACAGAATCCGGGTGTACTGAATTAGCGTACTGCACTGGCGATCTGGCTCATTCTGAATTTTAGTTTCTGTATCTAAAAGCGGACGGCTTTTATAAATGAGTCTTTCAGGTGTTCCAGGATGTCAGTTTCAAACACATCTTTGTTTCTTATTAAAATAACAAACTAGCAACAGCCCCCGGCACCCCACCCACCGCGTGCCTGCTCTGTGCTGGGCATTCGCATGTGCTGTCAGAATTGACCCCACAGCTCCCTTAGTGGCCCTGTTCACTGTCACGTTACCAGGAAGAAATGGAGAGGCCACCAGGCTGGAAGCCCACCTCCCTGCCTGTGAAACCCCATGCTCTTCTCACAACTGGCTGCTTTTAAAGTCTGCTCGGCTCCGTGATTAAAGGAAGGTGGACGGCGACACGAGTCCGCCTGAGCGCAGCAGAACTGCTAACGGGTGGCTAATCTTGCACGAGGCCCGTCTTGAAGTTCCGTTTGATACCTGGAAGAAAGAGAATTGTTTTCTTGTCGCTGGTGGTGGAAGGGCAAAAGAAAAGATTCCCTTTCCCCTCCCCTCAGGAAGCTGTTAAATAGCTGGACGTGATGTTATTGCATTTATGTCTACAGTCTGTGAACTTCACACCTGCACCTGATTTTTTTCTAGCAGGGGTGAAAATATGGAGAAACGCAACATGCCATGGGAAAAAAAGTTCTTAGCGTATGTGATTAGTTTCCCTGTGTTTACTCACAGTTTATAGTGATAGCGTTTTAACTTTCGGAAGTGGAGACTTTACCAAAAATTATTGACTGGGGACAACAGTCAAGGATGACTCAGAGCTCGGCTTTATCCCTGCATCTAGATAAAGTGATGATATAAAATGGAACCGTTTCTTTCACATTAACTCCCCATGTTTCCTCCACATTAATGCAATTAAAGTTATCTTTCAGTCCACAAGAGAAGTTCACCTTGACTTTTTAAGTTGAGTAATGTCCTTCACCAGGTATCTCATTTGTACTAGGCCGTTTATCTGCTTCATTAGGAGGGATATTTTGGTTATGAGTGTTTCTCTAACTGGAAAAAAAAAAAAAAAGGAAGCATTTGGAAGTTAAAAATCAAGTAAACAAACAAACTCTAGAATATGAAACAAGGAAGTGGCCAAGAAACCATAGTTGTGATTATTAGTGTTTGTTGCATTTTCTTTATATTCCTCAACAAATTATCTTTACAGTCACAGAAAGATGTCCTAGAAAAAAGACGCTACATAGGTAAGATTTGAGCGTGCGAACTCTCAGATGACATTACCTTGTTTTTAAGGTGCGAACTCTCAGAGTAACAAATCAGGAGGGAGGCACGGGTGATGATCAGAAGGGCTTGTTTGCCAGGATTTTAGCTTGACAACAAGCTGTTTGCCTTTGAATCGCAGCGGCAGAAGTCTGTGTGCCTGGTTAGCGATTGGGTGTGTGCGCCTGGGCTCAGGTGCATTGAGCAACTCAGCTGTGCTCGAGCCACGGATGATGAAAGTCTGTTTTCCTGCTTGCAACAAGAACGTTCCTGCAACCAGGATTTGTGGAAAGCTTCCTATGAAAGATTCTTAAACAAACTTGGACTCTGTTGACATAAGATAAGTGAAATAGGCTGAGTAGTGAGAGTTTAGGAAGTTTAAAGAATTTGCACAAGCTGTGCTTTTTGGTAATATTTATAAAATGTTCGTCTCTTGGTGACAAGGAGATAATTTTCTTATACCTTAGAACATTCCCTTTGGACTAGTTGGTGGACTCAATCTATGTAAAAGTAAGTTTCTAAATATTCAACTATAGCTACAGGGACTGTAACCCTAAAAGGTAATACTGCTTGGAAAGAAGAAAAGACATACGATCAAAATCCTTATGAGATAAGAGAGAATGAAGAACAACAAAGGAAGATAGCAGAAGGATCCATTGTGGCTGCTGGGGAGTTAATTTGAGGGGTTCATATTTAAAAGATGGCAGAAAAGAGTGACTAGTGTGTGAAAAATAGCTAAGCAGTGTTTGATTTGACTGTGAAATATTTATTCAGAAGGTGAACAAGAGTAGGGGATCCTGGGATGGTAGCAGTAGATGACCGCCAGAAGGCAGAGCTACTAAATCCTTGTTTGGCTTTTGTCTTCACAAGAAGAGTGGCCATCAACCGGAGGGGTAGAACCGATAACCCAGAAGGAACCTGAAGCCCGAGGCGGTGGTGGAGAAAGAACCATCTGCTTTGCGCTAGTTCACCATTCTAGGCCTGGGTGAAGTACAGCATGGGATGCTGAGAGGTTTTTCACACAGGAGTGTGGAATGACTTCTGTGATCCTGGAGGCTCCCTGGAGTGTTAGAAACATGGCAGAAAAAAGGAAGATGACATTACCTTGTTTTTAAAATAGAGGTCAGCATAGATTCTGGAAACCATAGATCAGGGAAGCTGGACATTGTTCACCAGCAAAACTGCAGCAGTTTGTGGTGTGTACTTAGAAAAGAAATGGCTTCTCCCCAAAAGGCACCATGAGTCCACCAAGAACAAGTTATGCCTAACTAACTGTACACCCTTTTTACACAGTTATTAGACTGGAGGATTTAGGAAGATAGAAACATAATGTATCAAGACTTCAGCAAAGCATTTAATACCTTACCTTGTGATAACCTTGGGATAAGCAGGAGGGAAAAGTGGTTTTATAGTTGGTTGACTTGATGGATCGATACCAGCTTGGGAAGGACGTTCTTGGTGGCATGCCATGATGCTCTGTCCTTAGCTCTTGTCAGGCTAACTTTTTTTTCATTGATTTGGATTAAGAAGAAGACATGCTTATCAAATTTGCAGATGACAGAAAGATGGTTGGGATACTCACTACATTGATTGATGGACGTGTATTACAAAATGATCCTAGATAATATGAAACTTAAAATCCTGAATTTAGGTTTTAAAATAGCCAGTGAGACAAATGGAATCCGGGAAACCGATCTGTGGTAGTTTGGAACTGTATATTCCCCAGAAAATCATGTTCTTAAGGCTAATCCACTCCTGTGGGCATAAACCTATTGTAAGCAGGACAGTTTGATGAGGCTCCTTCAGTTAAGGTGTGGCCCAGGGTGGGTCTTAATTCTCTTACTGGAGTCCTTTATAAAAGAATGAAGTTCGCACAAAGAGAGAGAAAAGCGATGGGAGCAAGAAGCTGAAATCAGTGGAACCCAGAAGAGAGGGGAGAGGCAAGCAGACGCCACCACGTGCCTTGCCCTGTGGCAGAGGAGCCAGGGATCACGGGAGCCAGTCTTTGGGAAGAAAGCATCGCCTTGATGATGCCGTGATTTGGACATTCTCGTGGCCTCAAACTGTAAGCGAATAAATCCCAATTGTTTCAAGCCAACCCATTTCATGGTGTCTGCTTTAAGAAGCCTAAGAAATGAAGACACAATATAATATAGATAACTTTGAGAAAAAAAATTCTGAGGACTTTAGTTGACTGCAAGTATGAATAATTCATTCACTCATTCATTGAAAAAATGTTTACTGCACTCCTGTCCAAATTCCAGTCACTGTGTTTGGCACTTGGGATGCAACAAATGAATAAATACAAACCTGCTTTCAAGAAACTTTCACCCTAATGGAGTAAAACAGATAGATACTCATCCAAGTAGTTGACTATAATTATGATAAAGGAAAAACTCACAAAAGTACAGAATGCTGTGAGAACAAGTAACACGATGACCTAATTTAGCTTGGTGAGCGCGTCGAGGATGATTGGGAGCTCACCAGCAAAGAGGAGAAAGAGTAGCTTTCCAGGAAGAAGAAACAACCTGGGCAGAAAGAGGCTTGGAGTGCTGAGGAAGCTAAGGGAAACCCACGTGACTTGAAGGTGTAAGGAGAGGCTGGACAGGCTAAGGAGAAGGGGGGGAGGAGCCGACTCCAGCAGAGCCTGTGTACGCTGTGTTGAGGCCGTTGAGGAATAGAGCAGAGCAAAAAGAACTGCTGTAGCCCTGGGCAGCATTCATAGAAGATTCCTGGAGGGGATGCAGATAATAAGCAACTAGACTGTGGCTTGACCCCGTCCTGGATGCTTTGCCCTTGTGGGAGTGGCGTTTTATGCTAGAGCTTTTCACTGTGGTGGTTGTACTTTGAGTTGATGGATTTATCTGAGGAGCGGAGTCTGGAGGTGATAGCCATGCTGAGTCACGAGAATGAGAAGACTTTTCTGTATTTGTTCCTAGGGCAGAATGAGACCGCATGGGCAGGAGTTAGGGGGCTCCATGAAAGAAAGGTTTTCTAGCAAAGGGGCTGCACAACAGGAGACCTTGACAGGTTGCCCTTGGGATACGGCCACCTGTCAGGGTGGAAAGGGATTCTGCAGGGGAGGGGAGGTGGGAGCCATTTCCTCCAGGGCCCTAGGAGCGTCCACTAGGGTTTCAAATGGGATGTTAAGATTCCTAAAATGCATATTTACAGGCACTTTCTAATTAAAACGAAGAGCATGAAAAAGACTTCAAAAGAAATGGCACTGGGAGATTGTTGAGGAACTCTGCTAGCCCCACTGTAAGTGCAGTCTCGTGCTCACCCTGATGTGAGCATATGCGTGCCTTCCCTCTTCTTGGCGTTCAGCTGCCCTTCCGTGACCTGGTCTGCGGAGCTTGTTTCCAGGGATTCACTGTGGACTATTGATGTTAAGCCAAATGAATTCTCTCTAGAAGTGATGGTCTGTAATGTGTGCTTCTGTCCTGCCGGCCAAGCAAGCTGCTCTACCTTCACTGCAGAGGAGGGAGCTAGAGGGCGCGTGGCTCCCACCCAGCATGACCCAGGCTCTTCAGGGAGGAGTGTCGGCCTTCACGTGTAGCCCTTAAGGAGAGCCCGATCGGATTCCTCACCAGCACTCCTCAGATGTCCCTCTCGGCTCCTCCCCACTTGTCTCTTGTCAGGTATTCTGGGGTTCTCATTCTCTAGGCTGCCCCCCGCCTTCTTGGTCTAGGATCGTGGCTGGACCAGTGGGGCTACACTGTTAGTGAGAATCGGCACAGTATAAGGCTCGACAGGTGCGCTGAGGCCAGCTCACAGACGGGCGGTTTGGGAACTGGGCTGAAGGCTGAGAGTTGTTGGGGAGTTGGCTGGAGATAGAGCAGATCGAGTGTAAGTAAATTCGTTTTTATATTTCATAGCCCTGTTATTTTTATTTTTAAAAATCTAAACTTAAATTTCAGAGGCGCCGAGTCATGATGATGGAGAACTGCTGCCTTTTAGTTGCTGTCTCTGAGCACTCGACAGCAAAGTCTTACTTAGAGTCATTTGAAACCAAATATGCACTTGCAGCCCTCCTAAACCGATAGCCATATCTCAACAATTTGCCAGGATGCTAAGGTAAACACCTCTGGCGATACCACGTTTCAGTATTTTTGAAAGTACCAAATCAGAGCATGCTTTTCAAAATTTGAAAATATGTTTCAAAAATGACAGCTTTTCAAGAAAGGGCATTGCGGCAGAACCGTAAACCATAGCACACTCGGTGTTTTCTCCACCTAAGTTTCTTGAACTGAAAATGAACTTGAATTTTTGTTAAATTCTTTTCTGCCAGTGTGATGGAAGGAATTTTACCCAGCAGAGAAACAAAAGTCTTTGGATTCTTATAATTAATTAAATTAGCTAGCTTTTTGCGGGGTGGAGAGGGTGGCGTGGTAGACTGAGAGGAGTGCAGGAGCGTAGTTTGGAAAGAGTCTAGTTAGAGAAAACCCAAGTGTTTTAAAGTATTTCTCAGTTCTTTGCCCTCAGACAAAAAGGGTTCCTGTACTCTAACATCCCTCCTAGCTCATGAGCAT